>JAGDQP010011761.1:0-28952 GCA_022664845.1 Lepisma saccharinum
GAAAGTGACCGGTATTAAAAGACGATCTTACCTTACTTTAAAAATTTAAAATATTTTCAGAGTAAAAATTCCAGAAATTTCTATTTTGTGGCCCCACGGGCCCACTTTTGAGTATCGAATTTTGTAATAATGGAACGCGATCAAACGAAAGTGACTGGCGATCAAACGCGATCTAACGATTCTCTATCATATGCTATGTTTTCAGAATGATATTCATTGTTGGGGGGGCTGGCACCATGTTAGCCCCCCCTAGTAATTTTTCGTTTTATTTGTAGTTGTAAATGCTATCAAACGAAGTTTGTTGGCTATCAAACGCGATCAAACGATTTAAGTAGTTTTTGTTCCAGAACTCATAATTGGGGGGGCTAACCCTGCGCGCCTACGCGACGCTAGTGGTGCTACATCTTAATTTTTCAGCATTTTTATGCTGTTTCGAATGCGTATGCTGCTTACTGCCATTTTACCCACCGTGTGAGACAAAAAAATTACCCCACATGTCTGACACACAACACGCGATTTGGTTTTTGCACTTAAGTCTAGATGCAGGAATTTAAATTCTTGTTGCAGATCATCATTGAAGCTACATGTGCGTTTCTTAGCCATAGTTACAGGTCACTGTTCATAGGATTTTTTTTTAAATCCTCGGGTTCACTTTCGTCCGCTCTTCTATGCAAGAACGTCTGAAAACAAATACACAATTCCTTTGTTTCCGCACACAAATCGCACAATATCAGCCCACTTCGCAGCTCGACACACACAACAAAATACCTTTCCTCTGTACACAACAAACGCCTCCGCTATACTGACTTTAATCTTTGTTTTTATCTCAATACCTGATAGATATCAGGCTCCCCCTCCTCTCTACCGGTTAACGGCAGTGTTCGATTTGTAGCGGGGGATGGTTGGGATTATCCCCCTCTCGGCAAAAATTTTCTTTGGTACTTTTTACAGAAATATACCTCAAACCTGGGATATAGACGATCCAAAAATACCGTATAATTCATATTTCACTAATTCTTTCCCCTCTCTGGAAATTGCACAAATCGAACACTGGTTAACGGGAAAGTAATTCGATACTTTCCAAATGAAAAACACATTTCAGTCCGTTAACAAACAAACAACTGCGTTCTCTTTAATAATTTGTAAGAACAGAAAGAGTGTGAAACTCTTTCAAACAAAAAAATGTACTGTTACCAAATGAATATGTTTTGCTGAAATTATAACACTTGACTTCAGCCGACTACACTGAACTGATTTATAAAGGACTTTAATAGCTTTGTTGCTGTTGCAAATACCAACATTGTTTCCAATATTAGGCGGCGTTCATTATTGTTAAAAGAGAAGAAAGTTGTGCAGTCATTGTTGATAGAAGTTCGCCATCAGTCGCCTATACTTGCGCTAGAGAAAGATACAATCTCTCATATTAAAATGTTTAATTTCTCCACTCGTTTTTATTGTTGTATAATCTTATCTGAAATAAATAAACGATGATATATGTAAAGCACGGAGGAAAGGAAAATTTAAAATTCTATTATTGCTGTTACTATTATTAATGTTTACCAGGATAAAATGTACTGGATTTATTCTTTCAATTCTTTCACTTGTATAAAACGAGACTAATGCTGCTATTCGATGGTACCGACGGGACGGCCGAGACACGCCTCTAAAACGGGACTGTCCCGGTCGAAATGGGACGTATGGCCGCCCTATTATGTACAGTAAGTATATTTTGTTGTTTGTGTCGCCTCGAGCTTTTATATTGGCTGTAATTAAGAAGGAACTAAGCTGGGAATTTAAGCTTGAATAGAAAGAGTGTTTCCTGTACGGTAAAGATGAAAACTCAGAATGCTAGGTCTTAATTTGAATACTATATGAGTTCCATTTTAGCTGACTAACAAGCATACTGATGGGGCAGAAAAAAGTTTAAGTTTCTTTCTTCCATCATGGTTAGAATGTCAAAATATGTGCACATACAAATTTTGGTAACTCGAGCGCAATTACTTTGAGATATCGATGATATAATAGCCAGATTCTTGTTTCTGAATAGTGAAGAAAACGTGTTAAAATACCTTTATATTTGTAAAATGCTGAAAGAAATGGAAAACAAATACATAGTAATGGCTGGAAGGTGCTACATGTAGATGGTATATTCTTCACGGCCGCCATTTTCAAGTCCGCCATGTTGAATCTCTTTTGGTTTTCTTAAATCGGTCGTGTAATATGACATTCTGGGCTAGAATTTTACGGGAAACATGTTTCTGAAGTCAGTTTTGCCGTAAATGTACTATTGTGAGAGATAATAGTGTGTGACATTAGTATGGGCTAATGATGCAGTAGCCTGAAAACACAATTTTGTTTTAAAATAATGAAGGAAATGTAAAAAGCATGTTGATATGGAAGTATAATCAGGAACAATTTGTATGGATTTAGGTTTCGATTCCTTCATTATTTCAAAACAAAATGGGTGTTTTCATGCTATTGCATCATTAGCCCATATTAATGTCACATACCACTATATCTCACTATAATACATTTACGGCAAAACTGACTTCAGAAACGTGTTTTCCGTAAAATTTTAGCCCAGAATGTCATATTACACGACGGATTTAAGAAAACCAATCGAGATTCAATATGGCGGCGTGAAGAATATATCCTCCAACATGTAACGCCTTCCATTCATTACTATGTATTTGCTTTCCATTTCTTTCAGTAGTTTACAAATATAATGGTATTTCCACACTTTATCTTCACTGTTCAAAAACAAGAATCTGGCTATTATATCATCAATATCTCCCAAAGTAATTGTGCTCGAGTTACCAAAATTGCACGTGCACACTGCACATATTTTGACATTCTAACCATGATGGAAGAAAGAAATTTAGAACTTTTTTCCTGCCCCATCGGTATGTTTGCTTGTGAGGGAACCCTATTAATGTAAAGTATGGTGGACCCTAATAAGAGACACATAAGATTTTCTAATAAGGGATAGTATCTTATTTGGTGTAGTATCTTTAATTTGGGTATGCAATTATTGGAATCACATCGTATGAATATACGAAATTGTTTAAGAGGCCTTCTCGCTCCCACCCCCACATTTTGAACATTTATAATATATTTCAAAATTCATGAACTTTGTATGAACGCATGTGAACTTTATGTGAACTTACTAAAAACTGTGAGTTTTTGTGTGATAAATGTGTCTTTTTATTGGGTTCTTACGTACAGTGCATATATATTTACCATAGTTCACATTATCTACAGTTTGTTTTCAGATCACTTTTAGTTCATTTCTTATTATAAGTGAACGTTTTGTGCATGAATTTGGTATCTGCACACCAGAAGTTCATGTGTTGTGCACTAAAAATGTGGAGTGGTTCATATTAATTTCACGAAAATTTCATATATTAAGCACTAAAAACGTGATAAAACTGGAATATATTGTGAACTTTTTTCGGGACATTTTGTGCTGTTGAAGTGTACTTTGATTTTCAGTGAGGGTAATGCCATTGCAGTTGAAGGTCACGCAAATTCGTTGAACCCGCTGAATTTTCACCCTTGTCCATCTCTTACATCAATCATTAAATACATATGCAGCAAAAACATCAGCTTTGTCAGCATTCACATAGTCCGCACTGTGAACAGCCACAACAACCAACCACATCAGATGTTAAAAAATCTGGAGGTGGGCAAGCTACTTTGCTTACATAAACGCCATACAAGAAAACATAAGTTGGAATTAATCCTCTATGAAGAAGAATCTTTCCGAGATAAATTTCAAGTAAAACAGAACCTAACTAGAGGAATACACAGATGAAGAAGCGATGTTCCAATACTTTCACTGATGATTTCGACGGCGAAATGCTGCGATTGATACTAGGAGTTTCATGTTGTTGTTTTTTTAAAAACAAATGATGACAATAATGCAGAGTGCTTATTCTGCACTGGACTCCTCTCAGAAAATACTCATTGGGAGACGTGGGCACAATACATTTTGAGTCATTGGTGGTGGTGGTGCAGATGAAGATCCATTCATATGCTCCTTATGTTCCAAATATACATAAACAAACCTGTTGCTAAACTTTTAACTATTGAATAAGAATTGCGAGTTTTATAATTGAAGGGTGTGAGGCAAAAACATGGTAACCCACAAATGTTTATTTTTTGAGTTATTCAGCACCCGATGGAAAGGAATCATACCGCGTCGTTTAATGTTGTCCAACTTCAAATTGTGCTCCAGAGATGGCAGCAATATTTACTTATGGTAAGCCTATTGTAACATTTTGGGATTCATAAGATGGTAACCAACAATTAAGATGGCGGGAAACGAGGAGCAGTATATCAGATTGCCACTAAAAAGGAAAAGAATTTGTAAATTAAACATTTCTTAGAGCGAGTTCAGTGAAAAGATTTATTCTTGAGTGACTTAGGTAGCGAATATTATGGTATAAATAATAAAACATGGTAACCCACACAGCAGCATGAAAAACAAATTCGTTATTTTGATTTGGTACAATTATTTACGTGAAAAATCAGCTTTCAGCCAATGAAAATGACTTGTGCAGCAGTAAAAATCGAATTTCTTAAAAGTTTAACATTGTGGGTTACCATGTTCTTGCCTCACACCCTTCAATTTAGATTCGCTTTGCTTCGCTCGCAGACCCCCTACGGTGGCTGCACCCCCTTTATCGTAACCAGAATCTCTCTGAGTACTGCGCCCCTATGGTGCCGATCTGCCCTAACCCCCGGGGCGCTGCGCCTCCATTTGGGAAGTTTGCCTCATTTATTGTAACGTACTCGTGATAGTACACATTCATACCAAATATCGTTTCTCTAACTTCAGTGGTTTGAAAAATCTTTTTCGGGGTGGACATTTTGGATTAAAGATGGCGACTTTTTTTTAACGTTTCCTTATATTGCCGTAACCTTCATATAAAATTCCATTTCTCTAGCTCGAATGGTGTGGAAAGTGGATTTTCGGGCAGCCAGTTTGAATCCAAGATGGCGACTTTTTCAAAATGTAATATTTTCCTAAACTATTCGTGATATTACACCTTTGTGCCAAATTTCGTATCTCTAGCACAAACGGTGTGGAAAATAAATTTTTAGGCCCGCCATTTTGGATCCAAGATGGCGTTTATGGAGAAATTTTGTAATATTTTCTTAACCTATTAGTAATTATGTATCTTCGTACCAAATTTCACTTCAGTAGCCCCAGCGTTCCCTTACGTTCTAGCGATTGGAAACGATTTGAAAGGACAAATTGGCTACTTTGTCTTATATACGTTTTGTATGTTAAGGAATTGAGTACGCTACAGTTTTTCGTGTACACGACCTTTGGACATACGATATGTTCCAGTACATTATGAACGTAGTACATACTAGATCAAAAGGTTCGCGTAAAATATTACGAATATTTTTCCTAATTCAGTGCTTTAAGATATTCATAGATACACTAAAAGTACTTACAAATTCCCTGACACTCCCCTTTGAACCTGGGAAAATCCCTGCCGACTACGGCCACTTGTTTTTCTTGGCACTGATATGCGTTTGCTGTATATCAAGGTCTCATTCCTGAAAATTAATGTAGTAGCTTGTGTTCAACTTACAATATTCTCATATTATTCATGGGGTATATAATTAATGAGGTTAGATTAATTACCCGCTTAATTTACCCGCGGGGTGAGTAAAATATGTTCGCAACAATAACAACTGTACTGCTGCTACTACTACACAACAACAACTATTACTACAACAAATACTACTACTAATGCTACAAGTACAACAACAACTACTATTACAACAAATACTGCTACAACTACTACTACTACTAGAATACTACTATTACATTTAGTACGTATTGCATTTTCGTCAAATCTTAATCATTAAAATCATTAAGCAACATCAAACTTAATGTGTTTTAACATATTCGTTAAAACAATTGGGTAATTCTAAAATTAAGGGGAAATTCGTGTCGCTCGATTCATTTGGCCAAAAATGGTATTTTTTTAAAAAATGATTGTATACATAGAAAGCAATAAGGATTTTGCTCTGAAGTATTTTTCAGAACATAACATTTTATATTTATTTAAGTGACTAAAAATGCTATAAATGTCATCTCCATGGAATCCCTCCAACTACGGTTTAAAAAGTTAAAGGTTTGTTATAATCATTAAAACCACATAATTATTTTCTTTATTAAAAAAGAAAATGAAATGTCTCAATTTTGTAGGAAAAAAATGAATGAAATAAAAACTAATTTTATGACATCACTAAAATTCTCTAAAATTTGTTCCCACATTCTAGTGTCGCCTCCATGCAGTGAGTTACCAAGTTCTGGTAAAATCAACCAGGCAGGGGGCACTTGCTTCGTTCTGTTTCGTAGATAATCTCTACGTAGAAATTTTAGTTGCAGGATTCTTTGTTTGTACAAGTATACTACAACTGTACTTTTATTTTAACTATAAACTGCTAAATTCAATGTTTCTTTGTCTGTTACCTCCATGGCTTTTTTCAATTTTGAAGTTTTATTAATACATTGAATTATCTTCACAAATATTACGACTAGAGTAAAGTTTTAGTTGAAACCAACGCCATATGGTCAAGCCTTTCCTCAGTTGGGTGTTACTGGGCAAAAATAGACAAATTTGTCACCTCCGTGGATCAAGGAACTTGTTAAATAAACCACTGGATTAAAAATATGTTTCTTGAACACTGTTGACTGTTCATATGACTTGAATAAAATTCAAGGAATGTGAGTATTAAATTACAGTTAATATAACTGACACTTTTCATTTTTCAGTAAAAGCATTATATGTGAAACACAGGATACAGAGTTGGAAACTATAAAAAATATTACTTACTCATTCTATGGCTTACGGAACTCGCAAGTTCATTACTGCAGTAACAAACATTCGCCATACGATTCTATCCAGAGAAAGATCAAGCAAGATTTCATCATAAACACCTACTTCTCGAAGATCATGTCTAATATTATCCTCTCAACGACGTCTCAGTCTTCCCAATGGTCTCCTTCCATCCGGCCTTCCAACCAGGATAGAATATATTCTTCGTTTTCCCCCATCTGAACTACATAGGCTGCCCATCCTAGTAGTCACGATTTCATTATTCTTACAACATCGGGTGAGTCGTAAAATTCGTTGAGTTCTTCATTATGCAGTGTCCTCCATTCACCAGGGCCACGGTGGCTCAGTTGGTAGAGCGCTCGCCTGTGGTGCTAGGGGTCGTCGGATCGATCCCTGCTCATGCCATGTGAGCTTTGTGGTGGACAAACATAGTATGCGTGGGTTTTCTCGGGGTTATCCCGTTTCCTCCCACTTTCTTCATTCCACCAATTAATCCCATCATCATCCATACGGCCTGAGCCACAGTTGCCTAAAGGCCTTACAATAAATTCAATTCCATTCTCCAGTCATCTAGTCCCATTTCGGCCCATATATAATATCTCAAAACCTTATTTTCAAACACACGTAACTTATGTTGATCTGCTAGGGTCGTACTCTAACTTTCGCAACTGTAAAGTATTACTGCAAGAATGACCGTTCTGTATATTTTCAAGTTTAGCTTCCTTGATATCAGTCACGGCTAGGAGTTTCTAAACTGAATAGAAACATGCGTTGCCCGATACTAAGCGCCTTTTTGTTTCTTCTGTGACCTCGTTTATGCTTATTACATATGCTCCCAAGTATTTAAATTTGTTTACTTTCTCTATGTTCTCGTCCTAAATTGTATCTATTTTCTTCATTCCCTGTGTTCCAGCTTGTTATGTATTTTGTTTTCACTATGCTTACCTGTAGACCTATCTCATCACAAGCTTCTACTAAGACACCTATATTGTTCCCTATTAAGTTTACATCATCCGCGTACACGAACAGTTGATCAAGCCATTCAACGTTAATCCCTTTTTTTTTCTTTTGTTTTCAGAATCGCATATTTTAACGTAAAGTTAAACAGTAATTGTGAGCATGCATCATCTTGTTTCAATCCGTTGCAACTCTCGAAACTGACATATTATTACATATCCGTACTCTGCTTATTGGGTCGCTGAGACATATCCTCACTAGTTGAACCAGTTTTTTCCGTATTCCAAATCGTACCAGGATACTGTCTAACTTTTCCCTTTTGATAGAATCATATGCCTTCTTAAAATCAATGAGTATATAGCTAGTGAACAGTTGCATTGTATTCCCATTTCTTCTCTAAGATTTGTCTCAAGGCAAAAATCTGGTCCAACGTGGATCTAAGTTCTCTTCTAAATCCACATTGGTAATCTCCAATTATTTCATCTACGTACACGGTTAGGCGAGTTAGCAGCATATTACTCAATACTTTATAACATGTTGGGAGTAACGAGATTCCGCGGTAATTATTACAGTCCGATTTATATCCTTTTTATAAACTGGAACTATTATTGATACGCTTAGTAATACAACATTATTGAATGGAACCGGAAATATTATTTTATATAAATGAGTTCGAGGGTGACGTAGGTGATCAAAAGTAGCCTATTTATAAAGCAAGGCACATTAGGATGCGAGTGACGTCACAAATACAAGAAGTAATTTTGTCCTTTACTATTATATAGACTAGTCAACTTCGTCCGCTGACAAAAACGGTTGTTGACTCCTGACATAGGGCATGCATAAAAACGTGAACAAGTAAGCATATTCAAATTCGGTTTAAATTTTAACAGGAAAGCTTATTGAAGTTTAATCCATTTGAAAGGATACGTAGAAACCCGAATATAAACAAAACTTGTCTTGTGCAAATATCAAATTTTGGAGAGTCATAAAGGAGTATAAAAGTGAGATATGAAATAAGAAACAAACAAAAAGAAAACAGTGAAAGTTCTCGCGAACCAGAAACAAGAGATAGCAGAAAGTGGTGAAGGTACAAGATACAAGGACGACAAATGTACTACATTGGATTCCTAGAGAGAAAAAAACGACCGATACGACGTCCAAATGCAAGATGGGTAAATGAAATCAAGCATTTTTCAGGAGCTACATGGATGAGGGTAGCAGCAGATCGAGATATGTGGAAAGAAAAGGGGAGGTCTTCATCCAGCAGTGGATAGAAAATTACTGAATATGATACATATGACCGCCCGGTTGGTCTAATGGTTAACGTCGCTGACTACGGATCGAGGAGCCCCGGGTTCGATTCCCGGCGCAGCCAAGGATTTTCTCATGGTATGTGGGTCTGGAACGGTTCCCACCAAGCATCGTGATGTAATTGGGGAGCTGTCATGAAGCATGATAGAAGATAGTGGCGATCACAGTGAGAGCTCAAGCACTTCTCTCCCAACCCGTCTGGTCAGCGTGGGTGCAGTAGACCAATCTCCTCCCTCCGGGGAGAGGCCTCATCCAGTAGTGGATCGAATATGCTGTGATTTATATATATCATGTCTATGTGAACAAAATATGCCGTTCAGTACATATGAAGAAGACAAAATATGTATCCGGAAATGCATCAATTGAATAACGTATTTCAGAACCGACTCATGTAACACTTTCTGGTTAAAATGAGTAAATAAACATAGTAAAAAAAAATAATTCCTGTAATTCCCACATTAATCGTTTTTGAAAAATATAACATGTTTTAAATCGAAGGTAAAATTTAAAACATATTTTTAATGTAGGAATTTCTTTGTTTCAAATGTTAGACAGTGTCCCATGTCGTTCCTGAAATTTCCGCGTCAGTTGAAGGTAAGAAAACGCTAACTAATGGCTCCACATAATATATTTGTACGCTTAAAAAATAACATAAAATAGATCATACACATTCCTGATTCTTCTACAAAATTGGAATTTCTTGCTTCAATGGTCGGCAAAAGGATGAATAAATCCCTTAACGGTAGACAGTCAACTTCACAGGACGGTAGAAACAGTTGCAGAAACTCGAAATAGCCAGGGGAAATCACAGCAACGTGAAGGTTTTGGAAGACTAATAATTGGACTTTGGATTCTCTCCACTTATTGTAAATAATACAGTATTATATTGTTCGTCTTTTGCAAGGGTATTTCTGTGTTGTTATGATACCATACACCATGTGAGTGTCAATTATAATTTAATAACACATTCAGTGGCTGCGAAAGACAATCTGGGGCCCGGGGCAAGTGAATTTGATTGAGGCCCTTTTCTCGAACACAATCGTGAGCGCAGACTGCCACTATTGGCCATATCCTACTTCCTCGTTATTCCGAACCCCTCAGAAAACTGGGAAACTCGCGGCGAAGTCACTACCCAAAATGGAGAACTTCCCGTTCACCCGCTATAGCCTATGCATGATAGGCAAGCGCATAAGTAAGAGTCCTGAGATGGCATAGTTTCTGCGTCATCGACCTTCATCAAGGTGCTTTACTGATTTATTTTAACAAGTGATTATTCACTTGTGTCGGCGACCGGCGTGCAGTGAGACGAAAACCCCAAAACACTGCAAAATTAATATCGTTTCAACGCTGAGAAAATGTTAGTTGGATCTAGGTCAGGGGCAATCACGTAGTATACGGGATATAGTATGTTTCATTTTAACGAAAGCGCTTAAAACAGGTTGCTGTTTAACAAGTTACTTATATTATAGGAGATTGCTTAATAAGTTAGTTCGGCTATCGTGAGGTAAATTAGTCTCCCCAGGTACAAAATAAAAAGTGTTTCTTCCAGAAGATTTTATTCAAGGGGCTCGTGGGGGACCTACGAAAGTTATAAAGAATGTATATTGACTCTAAAGATATAAGACATGTGCTAAAGATATAAGACAACAATAGGTCCTAATGTTCCTTAACAATATGTAGTACTTCCTTAGTTACCCTCAAAATTAACATGAACAATCTGTGCTATTGTGTACGTATTTCAGTATGCGCATGAGTAGTACAAGTGAAAGAAACAATGAAAATAAATGCTTTTGATGATATCAACACTAACTTATTTGTTTTTGAAGCAAATATAATTTCTAAGAATTGCATAAAAATAATTATCAACACTATTAATAAAACGCAAGAAACATACTTCAAAGCATGCCAAAACAAACGTAACCAAAAGTGTTGAATTAGTAAACTATATAGAATTAATTATATGTAAAAACACAGAGACTAGCAATTATCTTTCCAGGCGTTCATTTCCAAACGGGTCCTTGTCCAAGCACCATAAATGTTAGGGAATTTACACAAACACCACACTTCTAATTTTTAAACCCTAGGGAAAATTTGCAGGTATCTTAATAATAGTTGCAGAAGGTTTACCAATATTTTTCTTTTGCAAAATAATATTGGAAAAGGTAAAATTATATAAAACTTTTACTGTTAATTATGTTTCTGTCCTTTACTATCTCACAAAATTCAAATGAATTTGAAGACTTTTGGAGTCGCAAAATCTTACTATGTGTTCGTGATACTATGAAAGTGATAAAACGAACACAATAATGCCATCTCAATTTCAAAATTTTTGCAGAAGAACCCGTTCCGAAATGGACATCTTACTTGCACCTGCAGTAGTAATATTTCAGGTATGCTGTGCGCATACGTCTAGGAAGATATATCATTTATACTTTTTGTATTAATATGAGAGACACATTACGCAGTACTAAATCGTAGAAAATTTTCCAACTTGTTCACAAGAGCTCAGGGCTAATCAGGAGTGCAATCATCACTTCTGAAAGATTTGTATACCTTTTTGGTGGTAAGAACTCATGGAAGAAATTGTATAATCTTTTGCACCGTAGAAGTCAGAGCGCAGGTCCCATTTTCACCCCATTCCTCTAGTGAGTCTAATCCATCACTCTTGCACACCAGCTTCCCTTCCACCCCATTTTACTACATCGTTACTCATGTTAACCACACCTTCACTTCTCCACTATCTTTCATTTACAAAAGGTGCGGTTTCTATACACATAATCGCCAAGTATTTACGCGCGCAACTCGTTTTCTCACGTTTGGGGAGGTTTTACCTAGAGGGTTGCAGCTAGTGGCAGCTAAATGTTGGATGCCCTGAAAATATTTATTCTAAACTTTCTATTAACAAAAAATCAGAGCTTGACTCGCTTAACTTTTTTCTTGTACGTCTCGATGAATTTGGGAAATGTAGTTTTTCGATGTACATATATTATTAAAACTTTAAGACAGAGGACTCAACTACAACAAAGATATGATTGCACTGTAGCCAAACTAGAAAACCTACCATTAGTGCCTTGGTGAGGGTGAGGCACCTGCCTTGAGCGCCAACGCTGGTGGTGGTGGTGGTGGGGTATCGAAAACTATATTATTCCAGAACTCGACTCTGACTGTAAAAAATAATTATTTTTTGTATATTTCACATGTAAAACCTTGATATGGATAAAAAGGGCAAATCAAAAAATTATAAGAAAGCAAAGAAAGATATCATGGTTTGTAAGTTCCATACTATTTAAAGAATGTAAAACTCAGAAATAGCAACGACAGAGAACGTGTATCTTGGACAGATTTCCGGGTGTTGCATATAGCCAAGAAACTGCTTGACTTGGTAAACCAAGGAAAGTAAATGCTACAACTCATCGTGACGTATAGATGACAAGTTAATCGAATGTTGTGACGACTTATAAGTAAATGGTCGAGGTTACTGCAATCTGCCATGTCACGGGCAGTAACCTTTATATAGGAGAGTTGTCAAACACTCACCCTCACTTCGATCCTTATTTTCATACGAGACAAATCGAAGACGACAGACATCATGTTCCAAGTAAGTAAAACTGTCACTCTGATTTGTAGCTGATAACTTCCGTGGTTGACTGAGACTCGATTCCTCATTTGCAAAGCCTTGGCTATTATTTGATTTTATATTAATTCGTCCGATTCGAAGATTGTCGAACTTACACGTTCTCGAAGAATGTTTTGTATTTAATTTGATTTCAATGCAACCTAGTGTAACTATTAGTCCTAACAGCGTTTGATGACAGACGCCGACTTCTGAATGGAGTTAACTTGTAAATGATTCAAAGAATCATTTCCAAGCTACCTCTCGAATTCGGGAGTCTAGCAACATACAAATAGCACTATCGTCTGAAGCTCAAAATAAGTTTTAAAGAAAACACAGGCTTGATCCATGTTTAGTATCAAAGTTAAAGGATCAAGAAACACGCTCAAGGTGGACGTGAACAGTATATAAAAGAAAAAACTGCAAATTTGCTAAGGGACGAAATAAAATCTTGTCAGGTTTGTAAAAAAAACCGTTCGTTTTTTTATACAAATCACAGGCAATTGGAGTTGTTATAATTATTTGCCTCAATTTATGCTACACACAAAACATATATAACCGTGTTCCGAAAGTGTTGAAAAAATGGGCAAATTTGAGCTGACATGCACTAATGATTATGCTTTTCAGAATTACAAACGAAGTAGTTTAATGTCTATTGGACATATTCCACAATATAAGATGGTTCTCGAGCTTATTTTTCAAGTTTGAATTTTGAGATTTTGTCCCAGTGTTTTCGATATCGTCCATCTGTTGAGCAGCGAAGGGGGGAGGGGGTCGACACTTGAGACCCCGCGGGGACCCCGCTCTCCCCCCCCTTCGCGCCGCTACTGAAAACATTTATACTCCACATATGTCGATCGAGCTAAACTAGCAGTAGTAATACCAGAGCTTACTCATCCGGACACACATATGAAAAAATGAAAAAAAGGTAACATCAACCGTAAAAGGGTTACGTGACTTACCTCAACCGAGTAAGTTTACAAAGATAGAGCAGGCCGCGTGAAAAGTCAAATTAACGCAGCACAAAGAGTTTAAATCAGACTGAAATAGTTCTTTTCAATTATTATTTTTTTTTTTTTTTCAAAACAAATGCTCTCTGCTGTTACTGACTTTTGATAAGTTTTGACACTGGCATTCGTAATTTATATGGAAGGTTCAGTACACTCATCTGTGGGTCGCAAGCGAGTATAGTTTCCAATCTCTATGAATGGTAATCGAGCATGACAGGGGCGGATCCAGAGAACGGGCGCAGTGTGGCACGCCCTCTTCAATCGAAAATATTGTTTTTTTATATTGGGAACAAATCTTATTTGTCTAGAAATATTAACTTTTGGGTATACCGGGTTCATATTCTGTGATAAAACTTTGCAATAGCCAGGAAAATACGATAAATTTATATATTTTTAAATAATTTAGCAGGAAAGCATCTAAAAGAACCCTGGTCTATTCTTCTGATCTACGCCTCCTCACTTAAGTCTTAGATCCGACCCTGGAAAACCGGATAATTTGGAATTAAAAGTCAGTAACTGAACTAGTCTAGTAAATTTGTAAATGTAAAAGAAGCTAAGAAAAAGATTAAATTTATGTTATTCTGTATGTTATTTCAGAGATTTTTCACTAACAAGGAAACCACACACTCTGGGAAATTTAGTTTGGGACCAGACTCCATGTGATAGTAGTGTACCCTTCAGGTATTTATATGATATACTAGAATATTAGTGCCCATTATTCATCCAGTTATGAGTAAACATGGATCAAAATTTACTTAAGAGTGTTTGAGACGTTCAACACATCTTACATAAAATGTTTTTGGATATTATCGGCCAAGCGGTACAGCGGTCGGGTCACGAGCGAGAAATTGCAGGTTTGAGTCTTGTTGGGTGCATAATATTTATTAAACCCCTCTTTTTTTTCTTTTTACCAAAATAAGTATTTCGTGTGTTGTAATAAAAAAAGAACGAAAATATGACTGAAACATTTTGTTATTACAAAAACAATTTGTGCGGAAAAAAGTATTTCGCGAAGGTAATTGCATAAAACTATTGTGTTCACAATAAGAAGAGCTGTTCCGTAAAGCAGTTCCGGGAAGATACTAGTAAAATACAATCGATAGCTCATCACCAACTGTCATCTGCGATCTTTGGTAATAGGGTAGACCGAGGCTATTTCAATTAAGGGGTTATATCTATCTATCAGAGGTGCAGAAAGGCTCAACACGATCGTCATTTGCGACATTTTTTTTTCAGTCTGCACTCTATCGACTGGAGTACAATTGGGGGAAAATTTCGCAACTCATGGCAATTTTGACATGTTTTCTTCTGATCTTTATATCTCTTTATGATCGAAATTCCCCCGGGCTACCCTATGATCTGATACGCCTGGCATGCTTTGAAACTTTGCAACGAATGAGACATCTTTGTAAATGTCTATGAAATTTGCTTTCCTACGAATCTTGTAGAAAATCTTTCTACACTTGCTGTTAGAGATGTAGAAACATATTTTGTTTCCCTCTGGTTACTGTGTATAAATAATTCTACGACAGCATTCCTTGTGCATACTGTTTTATGTTTCTTTTTCTTCTTTTGTTGGTAAATTCCATTAAAGCATTTCATATCTTTCTCCAAATACATTTTTTTCGTGCCACATATTTGTAATATTTACAACTTTAGGCCTATATGTTCAAAATGATCAGCTATATTTATTTCATTTTCATTTTTTTTTATTACAACTCACGAAATACTAATCCTCGTAGAAATAAAAACTATGCGGCACACAACGAGCCTCAAACCTCTGACTCGTAAGCCGATCACTGTACCGCCTAATCCATCCGGGCCGATAATATCCAATAACATTTTATGGCATGAGATATGTGTCGAGCGTCTTACGTAACTTTGACCCATGTTTACTCGTAACTGGATGAACAGTATTTTCATATATCAACACCTGAAGGCTTCTATCACACGAAGTCTGGCTCCAAACTTAAATTCCCAGACCGTGCGGTCTCCTTGTAAGTTTCATAGAGTGACAGTCATTACGCAATTATGAAATATATACTAAAACACAACAAATTTATCTATGCGAATTGATTATAATAACCTCATGCAGGTAAATGTTACTAATTGTATTACGACTTCCGTCACGTACGACCTGCGTGAGACATTTACGACTTCCGTTAACTAACTTGCTGACAAGGAGAGTTTCTCAATTGTAAAATTTATTTTCGATTCATAATTTTTGTAATAAAAGCGCATGACCTGAGTGTTAATTTGGCAAAGCACTAAGATGCGCTTTTTGGCATTTGCCGAGAAAATAGGCTTTGAAACATTCGGCGTAGGTTATATGGAGGTTTTCTTTTATGTGTTAAAACTTTTATACTTTTATACTTCCCCTTAATAATTTACAAATATTATGCATATAATAATGTTTTTAAATGCTTTTCTTCGCGTTAAAACCAACTTTTTCGAACTTCATGAAGTTTTCCGCAAACAAATTTACATTCTAAAAATGTTTTAAAAAATTCATAAAGTTTACTGATTATATTTAACGTTAGAAGTATGAACGACGTTTGTAAACGAATAATTGTATTGTGAATCAAAATTTTGAAACAGAACAATGACTCATTAAAGAACTTCGGCATGTATAAAATACGAATACTGTTAAATCTGAAAGACAGATGTTCCTTCGCACAAAATGGGGTGTGAGAGTCGAGACTAGAGGTCAAGACGCAGTATAAAATCGTAGTTGCCTGCTTACTGCGAAAGAAGCCAGATTTTCCGTAGAACAACTTATAAAACGTCGAAAATCAGTGTATGTGACTTTTTGTTTTTCAAATAACTTATTGAAAAAGTAGAATGGAGGCGGGAAAAGGACAGATCCGAGTGTGATCCTGGCCCTTGGTATGGAAGTGATGTGATTTATAAAGAATGGATTTATTAGTTTACAAACGTCTTTCGTGCTTCTTACGTTGAAAATAATCGGTAATATATATATATTAAAAAATGGTAATAACACTCTTAGAATATAAATTTGTTTGCAAAAAACTTCATGAACTTCGAAAAAGTTGGTTTTTCCGCGATAAAACCATTTAAAAACATTATTATATGCACAATATTTGTAAATTGTTAAAGGGAATTATATGTATAAACATTTTAATACATAAAAAGAAAGACTCCATATGACCTACGCCGAATATTTCCAAGCTTTTTTTTTATTATTATTATTAAGGCGAAGAACCGCATGTTAGTGTTGTTTTGCCAAATTAACACTCAGGTCATGAGCTTTTATTACAAAAATTATGAATCGAAAAAATTTTACAATTGAGAGACTCTCCTTGTGAGTACTAAATACACGAATTTCGCAACAATTGTTTTCCTTTGACTAATTCAAACGGGTTAATATTTTCCGACCAATTTCTTGTAATGAGGTAACCGTAAAGAATCGTTATCTTCTCTAGTAACTAAGAACAAGTTTTGAGTCGGTGAACGATTAGTTTTCTCAGTTCAAAGTGACGGACGTGTCGCAGTGTTCTACACACAATGCCACTAAGGTAATACCTGAGTAAAACTCTGAAATGTGACCTTGGATGCTTCCTTTGATTTAATAATGTTGAGTAAACTGCTGATTGATTTGATCCAATAAGATGAACAAATATTTACCTTCTTCCCGAATAAATGAAACTAGAAACGACAAAATATCGAGCATTCAAAAAAAGTAAGGCTAAGTATTCAGACTCGTATTAACCTGAAAACTTGTTTTCCACAATTGGTGTTGAATAGTGTCATCCAATGCATGCTATCAACACTCAACTTCCATATTTTGCGTGAACGGTGGAGAGAAAAAAAGAAAGCTAACAAATGTTATTGTTTTGATGAAAACTAGCGGCAATAAAATGTAGATTACAAGAGAAAAAGCTTGTGAGTCACCATGGATGGACGAATTACAATGTAGTGAGTGCCGGAGGAACTTATCGCTTGAAGGATCAGTGGCAGATGACGAGCGGAGAGCGTTCATAACCCATCAATCTGCCTCGTGCCAGAATTTTGCCCTTTTATTTCACAAATTGTGACTGACACCACGAAATAATAATAAAAAAGTGTGGAATGGGAGGTGAGAGAACAAATGAACAGTCATAAGAGTTAATTATATATCGCTCTGTGTTATTAGTCAGAAACTATAGCAGGGTAAAGACCACGTCGCATGGAGCAGGAAATGTTCTCTCTTTTCCCCTTTCAGAAGGACACATAACAGATTGAGAAGTTCATGAAGTATGGAATGTGAACTGAAACAGAAAGACGAACGACTTATATTTTTAATGTATTTCCTGTTTCTATTATATCCAATTGTTTACATTAATGGACTCTACAGCCTGTTACAAATGTTAGTAACGACTTACTTTTGACGAGCAACACTTCATAATACATCTTAAAAAGACCATAATAAGGATGACCGATGTAGTCAGAACTTGAATTTACAGAATCTGAGCGCTGCTAATCCAGAGTCCGCCCATCTTCACTACAGGACGAGGAGGACTGGTTGAGGTTTTCTATTCCGATGTCCATGAAGTAGACAAGAAATTACCCATGAGGAAAACTCGGCGGACCTCCGGTGGCCCGCCTTTATAGTTGGTGGGCCACCGGCGGCCGGCCGAATTTTCATCATGGGGGTATTGCGTTCTCTGAATAGATAATTAAATACAGAGTGATAATGATTATTGTTGTTCTGCTCGATGCAGGTCCTGACCCGAAGTTCCGTAACCAAGGTGAACCGATAGCGGTTTGCCATTGCCTTCCATCGGATGAAGATGACGTGCTAAGGAAGGGGCCTACAATTTAACGTGGGCTCCGAATCACTTTTGTCCCTACCGGGAATCGAACCCTGGACCTCTTGATTACAAGGCAGCAAGCGTTACCACTTACCAATAGGGGACACACAAATACAGAGTATAGATTGTAACTATTCTTAAATAATATTTTTGCTAGGATGACGTAGACTAACAAATCTCACGCTTTGTATACAGTGATGTTCACCAATTTTCATTATTTGTCGCATGTCTTTGTCCCATAGCCATCTTTTCTCTCAAATAAGGCTGTGAATTTCTTAACACTTCAACATGTTAGGACAGGAAGACGATTATATCATCAAATCTTGGCACAAAAGTAATAAGAAATAAAATAAATAAATTGTAGAGAAGAAACTGATGCATGACGAAATTCTCGCAAAATTTGTAAGTTAAATTTGCACAGGTCTGATGTATATTGGAAATTTAGAGAAATAAACCTTTTGTCAGTATGCAGAAGGCAATGGGGTACCACACTAAAATTTATCACAGTAAACCTTGGCCCTCGAAATCAATTATTGATGTGTTTTGCAATTTGTGTAAGAAAACAGTTGGTTATGAAATAAATGAGCTGCAAACGTTTCGTCCTGCTACCCTTTATATTTTGGGACACTTATTGCAAATTCTAAAACTAATCTCTATAATAATTGCAAATAAGGATCAATTTCTAATCTTCAATCGCTTTCCTGCAGAAGCTAATAATTAATTTAATTTGGATTTTATTTATTAAAAAATATACAAAATTTGAATACATTTATCAGCACGCTACCAGAAAGAAAAGGAGAGCTTTGCAAAACGCAAAATTGCAAATATCAGGTACCCAATTTCGCCAGTTTGTTTCGAAATTGTTTTCATATGTAAAATAGGAATTTGTTGTTTGTTATATCCCATGTATGTTACTTTAACATTAATTAATGAAGTAGAAACAAGTATTTGAACAATTATTATTGAAAAAATTGAGTTAAATGTTTATTTTCACTTGTATGAATTTGCAGAAGATATTAAAACGAACCTTACTTATGAAAAATATTATAGAAAAAATATTGAAAGTCGCATTTTCTATAGATAGGTTTCAATACTGTTTGGGCTCAAAGTAATATCCATGACTCCAAAAAAATACTTGTAAAGTATCTTTAATAAAAAATGACCCTTTGTTTTGCATGGCGAAATTGTACGCATAACACCTTTTAAAAACGAGGGATGAGCACCACAAACATTGCTAACTTACACAAAAACTATCTACTGTGTATGATGCACAATACCTTCAACATTCCTCTGAACTACGTGGGATAAGAATTAAAATATTAATAATTAAGAAATATAAATTCACTTACAGCAGCAAAAATTAGACGAACCATGCGTTTTTCCTCACCACTGACTATACCGCGCATGCGTGAAAATTGTAGCAGTATAAGGAAAAAATATGTGATGCTTGGCCTAACACCACTATCACCTTTAAACTCATATAAGCATTGACAATCTTTACAGGCACATTTCAAATCATATTACAATACTTTATTAAAAAGGAACAAAATCTGAAATCACCCAAATGAAATTTTCAGTAATTTCTTAATTATACAATTAGCATAATGTTCTTTTTACGTAGACCTAAGTTGGGTTCACAAGGGTCTGTTTCCTGCTGTCTGGGTATTTGCACTGATAGTCACTTACCACTTGTAAGAGTTATTGCTTCTTTTCTTCATCCTTGGTCAAGATTTTGGTGTATTCCTGTATTAGTTTGACGTTACGCTCTACCACAACATTCGTTACTGGTAACTTCGACAAAACCCGGAAAGCTTCCTTGTAGTGTTTTTTTTTCCACTTATCAGAAACTATGCCCAGAAACTCAGCTGAGACCTCAAGTCTAGAAATTAAATTCATTGTTGGGGAGGGAACAAATTGACTTAAGTCCTGCGACCACACAACTCTATTTTTTCTAATTCAGGACTCATTCTATGCTGCTAATGTTCTCTGTGGGATCATCAGACATCATAGCTTTACCATTTCAATTTTTGTTTTCTTGGGCACTCGCTCATCCACAGAGACATAGCCACTAACTCAGGGGATAAAGACTACAAATGTCCAGGAAACTTCTGTACGCCACCTGGGAAACCTCTGAGTCTGTAAATTCTGTCATTGAATGGGGCTTTCACAGCATGTGAACGCTCAAACCAAGTTTCAATGTACAAATTTACGATAAACAGGTATCCCTAAGTACAAGTTCTTCAACATGTTTCAGGCGAAATTGTTTCCGAAACATGAACGTTTTCAAGACATCTACCTAGCGTGATGGACGCACCTGGGTAGTGGAAGGCATCATATTTCGTCCCAAAATCATCACGATAAGCTCCAGGAATTCCTTGTAGTTAACTCTACAATGCCTTTGTTGCAGTGTGAACCAAACCGAACTGTTATACTCGGTCACATGAGTTGGGAACATTGTTTCTTTAATTTTGTCTTCAACGCCACTCTCAAATCTTGACACATCCATTGTTGTCCATTTGTCCTTGAAGCGCTTGAAGATTTACACATCCGGATCAGATGCAGGTTCTTTCACCTTCTCATTAAATACACCTCCCAATAATAATATGCTTTCTACAAGGCAAATATAACAAATCTCTTTCCAGTAAATATTCAAGTAAAATCCACGCTCCTTTCAGTTAGGTTATCGGTGTTAGAGATTATGGTGTCACAACACAGGCCCTTAACTTTTTCTTAAATGCACAGTTCTTCAAGCACTTCATATACAGCTTCTGCTTGCATTTTTCCAGTTCTACTTTCAATTTTGGGAACACTAAGCAGTTGCGTGCTTCCTTAACAGGATACCATCACAGGGATCCTGTCCATGAACTGTGTTCAGTGAGCTCGGATACAAACTTGGTATCTCAGTGCACCACTGCAGAGGTCATGTCCCTCACTCGAAAATGTTGCCTTACTTCTTTAGCTTTCTTTCTCTAAATTCTCTCCTTAACCGCTGTAGTGAGGACGTGTTCAAAATTAATGTACTTGACTGCGCTGTTCTGTAGCCGCCATTTTCTTTGTCATCTGCTGTTCCTCTATGTCGCTCGCAGTTATACAGTGATGTTTACGATCCTTGTAACCGTGTTCCCGTTCGCTTAGTGTTTGTCGTGATTGTCAGTGTTCAGATAAGTTTAGTGTCTCTTACTTTGTAGCCGTTAAACTATAGACGTTCGATTATCAGGCAAAATCGGTTATCCGGCATGGCCGCGATCCCGACCGTGCCGGATAAAAGAGCGTCCACTGTAAATAGTATTACGGTCATTAATCTTGCACTTGTCAAGAACAGATAGTAGCTTATCTGTGACAACACCATATAAGATATTATACTATAACCCCTACATTTAAGTTGTTTTTCATCATGTGCCCTTTTCCTGCGTTCGTTCAATATCTTCAGTTGTTCTTCTGCCCTCTTTTCTAGTGCACTCATCTTCTTATTAGCCCCAATACACCCTTGTCTTCCCGTCTGTCTTTGTGCATAAAGGAACAATCTGTCTTCTTCTAGATGTTTCATATTCAAGGCGTTCCCATGCACAGTATTAAACAGGTCGTTCTACTGGTAAACGAATTTAACGTTCTTTTTGTGGGAAGGACGGACGATTTGAGTATTTCTGCAAGTTCCTCCAAGATTTATATAACGTTTCAAGTTTACTAACACAACGATGCTCTTCATAAACAGGTATGCGTGCTTTCTGCCAAAACACCGCTGTTTCTCGAATAACAAGAATGGAACTTTGAATAAATTATGTTTCACGAACCTCAAATTATGAAACAACACACTCAACAATTGTCTGTTACTAGGCAGTTAACATCCTAGAAACTGACTTAAAACACAGGTCCAGTCAAATATATACCGCTATGTGCACGTAGGGAACACTGTCTGAGGGCTGAGATGAGGCCATGTTGTAGCAAGTATCACAAGAATGGATTTTTTCTCCAAATGTGTCTCTCTAATGTGTTGTTTATATTACTAATTTAACGTTAACCGAGATCATTTTAGTAATGTAAACGCAAGTTACCGTTAACGCGGGTTTCAAATTTATATACCCAACGTCAAATTACGACAGTTATCTTCTTAACTTATTCATCTAAACGCAAGTTAGGCGTTAAGCGTGGCTCGCTTCGTGAGTTTATTTCTATCTTTATGGAAATATATAACATTCTAGTGCAGCGTATAACTTTTAAAGTATAAAAGAATGATGGCAGAACTAATCTACAAAATGTTACTCCACAATCAATTCACTTTTGTTCATTATTTTATAATTTAAACATCTACCGTGTAACCTTAGAGTAAAGAAAATAATATGCTATTATTTAAACTTGTACACGGACAAGGTAACAGCACAAGCACGATAACCAAGTTAAGTTCCGTAGTGTAAACGTAAGCTATTCAATCACGATTTTTACCATCGTAACAATATTAGTAATCTAAACAAAGCATGAGGAACACGCCGTACACTGAGTCTAGACAACGCATTGCCTTGAGCTGCGTTAGTTCGTGCATGCGCGTATAAATGTACGTCTATTCGTCACCCGATACAGTGGTATTACATAATACAGGGATACTGTTTCTCACAGACACAGTTCAAAAATGTGATGCAGTTTTTAGAAAAATCAAGCAATGTAAGTTGGACGAGGCACAATGTTCCTTTAAAATACACTGCACGGAAGGAACTTTCTACTACTTGCGGCACCATTAAATATTATTCTATAAACCTATTTTTTGTGGGGCGTTCTTTGTTAACCAATAAATTTATATCCGATTTTGACCCTAAAAGAAGAAATGTGATAACATGAAAAAAAAAAAAACGTATCTGGAAAATTAGAAACAGTCCCCATTAGCAGCAATGATCTGTCTCTAATGCTTGGGCAGACAATGGATTGCATGGCGGTAGAACTCAACGAAACGTGAACCAAAGAAGTCGTCTAGTTTATCACCTCCTCGAGGTTTCGAAACCGTCGAGCTCGCAGATAGTTGTCTAACGAATAGAACAAACGGTAATCTGAAAGTTCGTCACGATAAAAGGGAATATGTATTAGTGTTTGCCAATCAAGTCGAATAATGGTGTCATGGGTGACCTTCGCAGCATATTGTTTCGCGTTATCATGTAACAGAATTACACCTCTGGCTCCATGGTTTTTAGATTTTCATCCACACGTTCCAATTGCTGCGAGCACAGAGTTGCATTTCGCAATGCAGAATAGACCGAACAGTCCACCAAACATAGAGCATGTTCTTCTGTTGATGGAGTAGTGATTTTGGTTCTTTGGGATGGTGCTCATCGTGGTGCGAATTATAATAGCGCACAGTGGGGCCGATTCCAAAAAAGCTGGCCAAAAGTAAAAAACTCAAGTAAATGATCTCAAAATCTGTACTCGGTTTCTTTTGGGTTGCTGATTACGAATCTGAAGTCAGAGTTCTAAAATGTAACCCCCTGTATTCCCTATTGACAACCCCTACTCATGAAAAACCCTGTATATCATGTTACAATGAAGATATATACTTTGCATAATTTTCATGTTCCTTTTTTGGGTCGCTGATTACGAATCTGAAGTGAGAGTTGCAAAATTTAACCCCCTTAACAACATTTTAACATTTTAGCGATACTTAAATGATATTTTTTTAAATAAAATATTACGTTGTTTCTTTATAAGTGATTCCTGATTGAATGTACATTCAGTAATAATTTTGTAAATGCTTTGGTATATAAAATCGGAACTATGATAAAATTAGTTTTTGAAAAATTACTTTTTATTAATTATATCCATAAATCAATTTATTGTATTACACACTCACACACACATTCACTCTATGGTTTATGGAACTCGCAAGTTCATCGCAGCATTAACAAACGTTCGCCATTGGATTCTATCCTCGACAACATCAAGTCAGTTTTCATCACCAACACCTACTTCTCGAAAATCTCTTTTAATATTGTCCTCTCAACGACGTCTCCGTCTTCCCAACGGTCTCCTTCCATCCAGCCTTTCCACCAGGATAGAATATAATCTTCGTTTTCCCCCCATCCGGTTTACATGGCCTGCTCACCTTAGTCGTCGCGATTTCAATATTTTTACCACAACTGTTGAATCGTACAGTCCGTGGAGTTCTTCATTATACAGTCGCCTCCACTCTCCAGTCATCTCGTCCCGTATATATTTCTCAAAACCTTATTTTCAAATACTCGTAATTTATGTTCATCTGCTAGGGTCGTACTCCAACTTTCGCAACCGTAAAGTATTACCGGCAGAATAACCGTTCTGCATATTTTTAATTTCAATTTCCTTGATATTAATCGTGAAGCTAGAAGTTTTCGGACTGAATAGAAACATGCGTTCCCCGATACTAAGCGACTTTTTATTTCTTCCGTGACCTCAATTTTACTTGTTACGTATGCTCCTAAGTATTTAAATGTGTTTACTTTCTCTATGTTCTCATTCTTAATAGTTATGTACCTATTTCCGTTATTCCCTGTGTTTCGGCTTGTTATAATGTATTTTGTTTTATCTATGTTTACCTATAGTCCTATCTCATCACACGCTTCTACTAAAACATCGGTGTTACTTTGTAGTGCATCTATATCGTCCCATATTAAATCTACATCATCCGCGTATACGAATGTCTGATTCACACCATTCGATGATAGTCCCTTTTTGTCCCCTTTAATTTTTAAAATCGCATATTCTAACGCAAAGTTAAAAGTAGTGGTGATAAGGCATAGCTTTGTTTCAATCTATTGCGAATTTTGAAACTATCTGACATATTATTACCTATCCGTACTCTGTTTATGGGGTCGCTGAGACATACCTACACTAGTTTTTTTCGGAACTCCAAATCGTATCAGGATACTGTATAACTTTTCCCTTTTGATAGAATCATATGCTTTTTTAAAATCAATGAATAACTGTGGACCGTCCTATTGTATTCCCATTTCTTCTCCAAAATTTGTCTCAAAGCGAAAATCTGGTCCAACCTGGATCTATTTCTTCTAAATCCACATTGGTGATCTCCAATTATTTCATCTAGGTATACACTTAGGCGTGTTAACGGAATATTACTTAATACTTTGTAACAGGTTGGAAGTAACGAGATTCCGCGGTTAATATTACAGTCCGATTTATCGCCTTTTTTTGTAAACCAGAACTATTATTGAGGTTTTCCATTCTTTGGAAGCTCCTCCTTTCTCCATTCAAATTCGGATTCAGATTCAGATTCAGATTTTAGCAGTTATCAATTTATGGAGTTCCATGCTTAGTGCCATTCCTGCCGCTTTAATTAATTCTGCTGGAATATTGTCTATTCCTGGTAATTTGAAATTTTTCAATTCATTTACCGACACTTCGATCTCGATCTCGCTATTTTGAGGAACACACAGTTCTGTGGTATGGATTTAAAATTCCTCTGTTTGTTCCCCGTTGCATACATTAAGAAGTTTGTTGAAATAACTCTTCCACACATCGACAATTATAGTTGGATCCGCCTGAAGATTTTCATGTTCATTTCTAATCATTCATAACCTCAGCTGGTATCCTTTCCTTAACGAGTTTATCCCTTTGTATAGATCTCGTATGTTATTTGTCTTGCCGTTTTTCTCTATCTTCTGAATCTTCTGCGTCAGATATTCTCGCTTTTTGTTTCTGAACCCGCGTGTGGCGTTTCGTTTTGCGTTACTGTAATGGTTTGTATTAGCTTCGATTTTTATTACTTAGCCATTGTTGCCTTGCTTGTTTTCGTTCCTCATGAAGCTTAAGACATTCTTCAACAAATCAAGGTTTTTCTTTTTTGTTGTTTCTTCTCACCTACACTTTCCTTCGCTGTGCTCTTAACTGTTTCACGACTTGCCTCCCACATCTTACATCAATTTCATTATTAATATCATCATATTATTATTACCCGAGTCGTCTAAAATTTCGAAACTTTTTGAGAGTTTGAGTTGGTAATCTGCTTTTATGCTCGGATTATTTAATCGTTTAACTTCGAATTTCAGTTATTTTGATCCTCTGCTTTTCTCTGTTCGCGATGCATAACTTTCTTCTTACTTTTGGGTTCACTAATTGATGGTCGGTGTCACCTTCTGCTCCTCCGTACGACCTAACGTCCATTATGTTTGTGTGTCTTAGTCTATCTACTAATACGTGATCGATCTGGTTGAGAGTTTTGCCATGTGTATTTGTGTATGTCTTTGTAGTTCAAAGTACGTGCTTTTTACCAATGGGTTTTCGAAATCGCAAAAAATCGGTTTCATTGTCAGGCGATAAACTTATACATATATTAGTGTCTTGTGATGTCGAACATTCTGAACTTAAAACATCGTTTTGTTCATCTTGTTGACTAACTCTCACAGCTAGTTGGAGCCAATAGCAAACTAACAACTTCAGTTGACAAGCCTCTCTCTCTCTCTCTCCACGTATATATATCAGGCACGCACGCACACACACACAAACAAACAAACATACACAATTATTCCATATCTTCCAGTTTTTCTTCTTTTGAGGTTAGATTTGTGAATTACAACATTGCACGATGCTTCTATCTTTCGCTTTTCATTTAGTCGTTTATTCTAATAATATAATATAACTTTCACTCGCTTTGCTTCATTGGGGGCGCTGCCGCTGACCCCTAGGCCCCCGTGAGGTTTCACCCCCCATAGGGAAGGCTTGCCCAATTTATTGTAACCTACTCTTGGTCATACACCTCCATACCAAATTTCGTTTCTCTAGCATTAGTGGTTTGAAAAATGTGTTTTTGGGTTCAAATGTTGTAATATTTTCCTAAACTACTCGTGAAATGCCAAATTTCGTATGTCTAGCTCAAACGGTGTGGACAATTTTTTTTTGGTCCGTCATTTTGGATCCAAGATGTTGTCTTTGGATGCATTTTGTAATATTTTCTTAACCTACTAGTGATGATGTGCCGTCATACCAAATTTCGCTTCAGTAGCCCCAGCTGTGTATTCTATAGAACAATGGGTATTTGGGCGGCCATTTTGAATTCAAGATGGCGACGTTTTCAAAATTTGGGACAAAGCTATCTTTGCGACTTCTATTCTGAGACAGGTAAAAGGAAATAAACATTTTCATAAATAATTTCTGACCATTACAGATGTACTATAACCAACCCAACATGAAAAAAATCCCTTTGGACTTTTGTCCAGCTTTTTTGGAATCGGCCGCACTGTGCGGCACCGTAAAGTATCATAAAGAACTCACTTCTCATCGCAAATCAACACGCTGTCCACAAACGAATCTCTCCCCTGACGAAACAACAAAGAAACACATAAATTGTCGTTTCCTAAGGCGCAGTGAATCCATGTTGAACACACCGTCCAACTTTATATCATTTCCCAATCTGATGGGGATGTTGTCGAATGATTTCCGTACATCAATTGAATGATTTTCCCAATGCTTCATATGTTTGTTTATCATCAGCAACATACAGGGCTTGGACAAAAAAATCTAAAAACACGTCATACAGGACACGTAAGTGTGGCCCGCCACTGTACACCACGTGTTGCGGTTGCCGATCGTGTTTTGTTTTCAGTGTGTCATGTGGACCTTCCTCTTCCGTCAGCAGTACCCAGTTCACCTGTGAGTGTCGTGGTGTGCAAGTGGTGCAGTAAAATGGGCGACCTGACAGACTTCCAAAGAGGCATGATCGTTGGTGCCCGTCTGGTTGGAGCTTCAGTGACAACAGTGGCGACCATTGTGGGGTTATCGACAGGCACTGTGTCCAATGTCACGAGGGCATACACAATGCATGGGCAAACAACGTCTGCAAAGCACAACAGTGGTCAAAGACAATCCTGTCCGATAGGGACAGGAGGGCATTAAAACGGATTGTAGCAGCTAAAAAGCAGACCACTGCAATGAAAATTACGTCTGAACTCAATTCCGGCCTACAGAACCTGGTTTCATCAAAAATAGTGCGATGGGAAGTTCATAAAATGAAAATTCATGGCAGGACCGCGATCGCCAAACCTCTGGTCACAGCAGTAAATGCGAAGCGGCGTATCCAGTGGTGCAAGGACCACAAGGAGTGGACGCTTGATCAGTGGAAACACGTAATGTATTCCGATGAATCGACCTTCACCTTGTTTCCAACAACCGGGCGTGTTTAGGTATGGAGAACACCGTCGCAGGCCTATGATCCAGACTGTCTGCGCTCAACTGTAAAGCATGGGGGTGGTTCTGTTACAGTATGGGCAGTGATATCGTGGTTTTCTGCAGGTCCCATCATAGCCCTGCATGGAATGATGAATGCTAAGGCGTATGAGACCATTTTGGGGGACCAGGTTCTACCCATGGCCCACACATTGTTCCCGGATGGTGATGGCATCTACCAAGATGATTTGGC
>JAGDQP010011761.1:29052-52156 GCA_022664845.1 Lepisma saccharinum
ATTCAGGAGCTGTATACGTCCATTCCACGTCGGATCCAAGCTGTTTTGGACGCAAAAGGAGGCCCCACACCATACTAGGTATGATTTTCACACTTTTTCAAACGTTTTAGATTTTTTGTCCAACCCCTGTAGCTCTCTTGAGTGCCTCATTATATATGGTTTGTGGACGTCCTGTACATGTGCGTACCGTTTCATCGTCGTCTGTAAATTTGATAAACCACCGTTGTACTGCTCGCTCATCTGTTAAATCCCTACCGAATTCTTGGCATATTTTTTTTTCTTTTATTTGCCGCTCTCGTACAGCATACAAGCCTTTATAAGAATGTTTGGGATACTCATTTTTGCCCTGTTATCGCAGACGTCCACGTTCAACTGGGGTGACTCTACCAACCAGCTATTAGAGGAAACACGTTGCCTTTCTCTTATCTGTCTTAGCTGTCAACGAACGGTGTGGAGAGCGCGTCCAGTTCGACCCGTGAAAATCCGACAGAACGTTATTGGCTGCCTTTATAACACAAATTCGTACATCACATGTGAACGACTGAATCGATTCTAAGCAATTTTTATGTTTATATGAAAAAGTAGATTAAAACAGAAGCAAATTGAAACGCCATCTTAAAATTTTGTCTTCAGATAAAGACATCTGTTTTATGGTGGCGATGAACAATTTCTTACTGAGATAAAAATTGATAAAATTTTAAGTTTCACATGGTTTTAAAGGCACATGGCCTCGTTGCTAAACAAATAATTTTCACCACGACACTTCTAATTTACTTTATTACAAGGAACATGTTTTATATTGCCAAATTCATCAATATAATAACGCAGTGCTTCAATGCCAATAATAAAATAAAACGAAACCGATAAGTCTAACAGAAGATTCGGAGCATATTCTCTGTCGCTCCAAATTTTGAAGATGGTCATTGAGGCGATCAGAAAGTTTGAAATTAATTAAAACCTATATTTTGAAGCCAAATGAAGATGTTTACAGGGTTATATTACTATTAATGTATAAAAACAATTAAGATTTAGACATGTGACAAATTTACGTATGAGAAGTGGACAAGGGTTTAATTGCAGTTCATGGCCAATTAGCAGAAGAAATATTAAAAGAGTAAAAAAGTATAAACCATTTAATTAATTAGTTAATTGTTGTTTTCTAATGCATTTTCATGCTTTAAATGTTTTAACATTATATTCAGTTGGCCATTGTTGGTTTTTGCAGCTGTTATGGAAATAGATATGCTTCCATAGCATACCTTAGATGAGATATTTTATTCTAAGTGAAATTACGGAGATATGGACGTCAAATGAGGTATGTTACTGCTATATAAAAGTTAATGTCTTAATATTCTAGATTACTCCTTGCAGCACCCTTTAAATGAAATATTGCATTTTCTAAAAATATTACAACGAAAACTTTTATTACTATGTCTCGGTTTAGTGGCAAGTTCACCAACTTTATTTGTATCTTCCGAATCCAGCCAATTATCAATTAGATTTCGACAAGAATTTATTCTATAAAAATATATCCTCATAGATGAATCGAAAATAGATCATATTTCTCACGTGTACAGAAATTAACTCTTCAATGAACAAATATTTAATTTGACAAGAAACAAACAAAAACCTCTATTAATTATGTCTGAGTGGAAGCAATTATACCAACAATAGGCTGAGGAGATACACACGAGCTGTCGGACATTTTCGCATAAATATCATTAACACAAGATCTATATCACATAAAATTTGGGAACACTTCCATTATACTCACTTCAGTTCATTGCAACGAATCACATCACTAAAAATGAATCGAACCACTAAGAAACGATGGTGATTCCGGTTCCTCAGGAACCGAAGTGAATATAGTGGAACAGCTCCAAAATGTGTATTAAGAGATTATTTTCAGTTTTCGGAGATCGATAGTGACACTATATACCGGGAAAATATACAAAATATTAGGCTTCCGTTGTTAGCTTAGAATATTCTGGAAATGTTATTTCAGAGTTAAGAACAGTGTCTTCAAACTTAGAGTAAAACTTTGTCGTTTAAAAGTAGTTTTAAGATACTAATACAGTAGTTTGTGAATCTCTACTTAGGTTATGGTTAGATTACATCAGTAATGTGTCACCTGCAGGTGAGTGGTAACGCTTGCTGCCCTGTAATCAAAGGATCCCGGGTTCTATTCCCGGTGGGGGGACAAGTGGTTCGAATCTCATATTAAACTGTAGGTTCCGTTCTTAGGATAGGATCTTCACCCTATGGATAGCAGTGGCAAATCACCAGAGGCGGCGTTAGGTGAGCTCGGGGCCTAGGGCAATAATGACCCCGCGGGGCCAGAGTACAAGTAAAAATCGCTGAGCGCCGAAATGTTACATCCAAAGCCGATAAAGCAGTAAGCAACTTCCCCCTAAATGCTTCCTCTTACTTCTTCCTTTAATTCCTAACCCTAAATATATTACTAAATATTCTCTTTTTTAATGAACAACGGTTCTTATGAAAAAAAAAATCCGACATCATTTATTTAAAGAAAGTACAATATATTTTAAAAATTGCATTGCTAATTACAAGTGCTTCTTTATTCATTTCCATTTCACATTACATTCGCATGGAAACTATACAAACTAGTTTACTTGTAAACTTTTTTTTACAAATCAACTTTTATATCATTGAGTAAGAAAAATATCAACTCGGAACGCGGGGCCTCCCTAAGCGCGGGGCCTGGAGCGGTTGCCCCAGTTGCCACCCCCAAACGCCGCCTCTGAATATCACCATCAGTCCAACTTACCCATTCACCTTCGATTAGTACCTGCCTTCTGGCAGAACGCCCATCATCATCAACAACAATAACTTAAAAGCATATAACACTCAATACTGGAGCAATAATAAATTTAGTGTACAGATCTGTAGTTTCTATCTTCTAACCATAACAAAAAATTTCCTGAACATCAACAAATATTAGTTTTATACCAGATCATATGCCATCAGTCATCTTTCAAGGTACATTTTCGGTTATACCAATTTAATTAACAATACTAACTTCTGAATATTTTCCCTTAGATACATATCAAAACTTCCATTTCACTTTCCTATATTTCAAAAGATGTCTGGCATCTGTCACTTCGTAGTGTTCTCTTCCAACTCCGGTCTTTTTAGCTCAAATTGTAGACTTTCATAAAATTACCCATGGTTACTCTTTAATTAGAATAGAATACTTTATTAGTCATTAGACAATATAAAATTGCAAAAGACTTCGTCAGGAAACGTAAATATAAAATTAAATTTAAAAATGTAACAACAAAAGAACGCATGAAAATATTATACATCAACCATACAAATTACAGATTGTTTATTACAGAGTGATTAATCTATGTAGAACTCGATACCCTATTACATCACAAAAACCCAGTTGACCATTTCATTATTTACCCATTCTTTAACTTCAAGTACTATCATTTTACAGATCATTACGAATATATTCTTCAAACTCGGTAACGCTGTATATACAGTTTCGCATCAATATATTGTTCATATATCTAGCGAATTAATTGTTCTCCAAATTGCGGACATATTCCGGGAGTAAGTTAAATAATGCCATTCCATTGTATTTCAAATTATGTTGGATAATCTAACATACGGAGCACCCAAGTTATGTTTAAACCTTGTATTGTGTTCATGTACACTGGATCGAAGTGTAAATCTGTTTTGGTTTTTCCTTTGTATGGATCAATCTGTAATAAGTATTAATTGAAGTCAATGTCATGATACGGTATTCCTTGAAAATTTCTCTACAAGACTTTGTATCAGATAAATACTTAATACAGGAATTTCACCCTTAATACAAGGAATTGCCTTCTTTTTCCCTTTAAAAACATCTTTAGAACCTGTAGAGTTCCACCAAAATAGATTCCCTTGTCACACCTCATTTCGTTCGTATTAGAACAAACATTGCAATTACATCATTCGCATGAGGCTATGATATATTATTTGGGGGTAAATAGGAAAATCTTCTAAAAAAAACGCTTTGAAAATTTTCGGGCCCCGCTGGAAGCCTATTACTGCACTGATGGTGAAAATCATCAGTGACTGTGACTGTGAAGATCGTGGAAGAAACCCACTAAAAATGATTTCTCACAACATCTATCAGGAATCAACAAGAACATTGAGTGACGCTGGCTCAAATTCATCCAACGATTAACTAAAATAACAAAGATTGAGGCCAGGGAAAGACAGAAAGATACAACGGAAGCGCCTACAGTACTTATCCATGACCATTCGTCTTCCATTATGAATGACTATCTGCAAGTACCAGTGCAGAAAATAATTTTCTATCGTAATCGAGATGTGGACAACCACCGGGCGAAATACAGCGCTCGACAGTTACGCACGCAGAGGGGTCCGGACCACCGAAATTATTAGGATTTTTTGGGGTGAAATTAGTATATTTTTTTGGCAGAATTCTAGGCATTTTACGTAAATTTCACACCCAGATAGACCTTAGAACCCTCCCACCCCGAAATCAAGTTTTGGGTACGTGCCTGGCGCTCGATAATACTGATTCGGATAGAAAGTGATAATTTCTGCGTAAGTGATTTCTGATAATGTTCTTATGTTAAAAACAGTTCAAGAGAAGATGATTTCTTCAGAATTACTGTGATTGATGATATTTTGAGAGTGGTGATATTTTCAAGATGAACCACCTTGTTTTAGTGAATTGACGGGAGGGGGATTATCTTTAGCACTCTGGTCACACTCTGGACTTTTCACAATCTGGTTACCATCCTGTTAAGCAATGGCGCACGTCTGTGACGGGTGAGCAGGGAACTTCAGATATCAACTCGCTGCTGCTTCTGTTGAGGTGTTAGCGCGTGGGGTATCCGTTTTCAGAGTTTTGACATTCACTCAAAGTCCTGCAGATGACGATGAACGGTTGAATGGGTGACATGGAGTTCGCTGGTCAGTTCTTCAACAGTTAGCATTGCATTTGCCTCCACCTCCACCGCTGGTCGCAGGGTATCAACTCATTGTGCCATATGTCATATGCTACACCCACAATTTTGTTATTAAGTATTTTTTTTATCATTGATAACTTTTAAGTGAAGTCTATGTAAGATGAAAATGGCTTGACTCCATGTCATCCTTGGGCAGCACCCGCAGTTCGTTCAAGATGTCATCAGGCATCACATCACAGATCAACGCATTGTGTCGTATGATTGAATCATACAGAATGTCAGCTATTTTATTTCATCATTATTTTAGAATAACAGTGGAGCATCTCAACTGTGAGTTGATGTTATAATAAAATCTGTTTTCTGATAAAGGTGGTAAGTGCAAAGAAAGAAGGTAACTGGCAAGTGTACACATGTTTACGATTCTCGATTTGGTTCTCTACTTCGCCGCAGGGCGCACTAACTACCCTCGCTACGTTCTAGTGCACCTCAGGTCCATGAACTACTACTGAGGATCGTTTTCTTAAAGAGAGGTCTCATGCGGTATAATCCGGCATTCTGGAATGGTTTGTGGATCGATATATGGAAAGATACATCCAGTGTTTCTTTCAGAAGATTGCGTTCGGAGGGCTCGTGGAGGGCTCACGAAAATTATAAATAATGTATATTGACCCCACATTTTAGCACATTATTGATTATAAATAATGTGCTAAAATGTAAAATTACAATCGTGTTACTTAACAATATATCGTACTTCGTTAGTTAACCTCCAAATAACGTGCGCAATAATTATGGAATGTGCTATTATATATGTATTTCAGTATATGTATGTGTAATACAATTGTTGAGACTAATTATTCCAGGGGCGCGGTTGAAAACCCCCGGTAAAGATAAGATAAAGATAAAATGAATTTTATGGGCGGTAACAGCACTATGGCTTACGCCAGTCCCGATACGGAGGAAGCCCCTTATCTTTGTCACGTCTAAACTTAGCTGTTATTTGGATAAAATATGAAAACTGAAACAGTAAAATCATATAAAAGCTGAAGATGTAAAAGGTTTCCAGAAATATAAAACATTGGTGTAAATAGCCAAAAGAACGAGAAAGAAAACTAAAGATATATAGAGTCTTTAGCATAACAATTTAAAAAGCGTGCAGGTTGTAATTTTTCCCTGATGCCTGAGGATTACATCCTCGGTTGTTGATCCTGAATATTATCCCAAGCAGGTATAAAGATTCTACATTTTTACCCAAATAGATAGTAAGTTATCACTTACCAGTAACCACTAGTTTTAGGACCCCCCAGGGTCATTCCATACCAAATCAACCAATAAAAAATAGTTTTAAAACTTGGGTTTTACAAAATGTGTGATATTTGGTAACTCTTCATTTATTAATATAAAAAAAAAATAGAAAACTTCATGTTTTTGTCACTTTCGGTTTTTGAGGAATAAATTGTTAAAAATAAAAAATCGACTAATTTTTTACGCGTTTTGAAACCTTTAAGAGCCCGAAACTCAAAAACTATTAAATTGTCCTAGTCAACGCAAACTTCCACCATTTGTTTCAGAATTTCAAGAGCTGTAATTTGATATATTACTTGATTTTATTAGACGAATCTTTATATTTTTTTAAAAATTAAAACAAAACTTTTTTTTAAAAAAAACTCGAAATATAAATTTTTATTTTTCTTGAGAAAAAATATGTTCAATGTGCTTCTGATTAGAAAGTATGTGCAAAATTTCATGATGGTATTTCAATGGGATCATGTTGGAAAGAAATCTAACATAAGTACATAGCCATTTTTTATAACGTGTATAATTAGCTAAAACGGCAGTACGCAAAATGGCTTCTAGCAAAGTAAATTTAATTGGTTAAAATGTGATATACAGTATCTTAATTTCAGTTCTAGTGTAGAACAAGCCAAGCCGCCGTAGTTCAGTGGTAAAGCATTGGCGTAGCATTCGAGAGGGCGTTGTAAGATAAGATAAAATGGATTTCATGGGCGGTAAAAGCACTATGGGTTACGCCCGTCCCGACAGGAGCAAGTGGGTTCGATTCCAGAGGTCGACAACCCTGACTAAGGTTTTTCCAGTTTATTTTTCTCAATCACAACAGGCGAATGCCGAGATGACACCTTCAATATAGGTCCCGGCCCACACCTTCCCGAATCCTCCCCCTTATCACGGCCTGACCCTTAAATGCCTAAAGGCCATAAATATCAATTTTAAAAAAGCAGTAAGAATTATTAATTTGAAATTATTTATTTACAGGCTAATCTACCACATTTACTACTTTATTACAATAATAAAGTGGTAGGTTCATTAGCCTGTAAGTAACTAATTTCAAACTAATAATTCTTACTGCCTTGTTTTAAATACAGACATCAGGCTGGACTGATTATTTTTACTAGTTTTGTTCTACAATATTTTTAAATTTGAATTATATTTATGATCTTTAGGCATCTAAGGCTCAGACCGAGATAGTGGGAAGGATTCGGGAAGGTGTTGTTTGACAGGGCCTATGTTGAAGGTGCCATCTCGACATTCGCCTGATGTGACTGAGGAAAAACGCTGCCAAAACCTCAGTCAGGGTGGTCGGCCGCTGGAATCGAACCCACGAGCTCCCGAATGCTAAGCGAATGCCAACAGCATCCTCCAATTTAAGTTCTCTGCATGTTGGTTCCCCTTTTAAATAACTCTCGTATCCAATATCGTTTGCGCTTATATTTCATGTTAGACTGGGTAACCAAATAGCTGGCACAAACACCCGCGAAAGCCACTACTTCCGTCTCTCACCAAAACCAGACTGAAGTCTTTGGCGACCTTGCTCTGATGAAGGGAGGGAACTCTGCTCTATTGGAATGTCTGCTCACTATCCTTTCATGTTACTTGACAGTTGACACCAGCCAGCAGTCTTCTGATCTCTACCTCCCCCACACACACTGGTCAGTGGTCACCACGGAAGTATTATACGAACATGGAAAAGGAATAGAAACCCTAACGTAAATATGGGCATCTGGTGGTCGCTGTGACAAAGGGAGAAGCCCATACATTACTATATGAATTTCATTTTTAATATCCTCACAAAGAATTGGTACATAGGATGGAGGGGAAAGATACATAAAGTGAAAGAGGATACTAAAAAGAAGTATCCTGTCAAGGATTTTAAAAAATAAGCCACGTTTTACACGAAAAAAATGATTTTCTTCTTCTCCATATTTCTCTCCCATTTAAAATGTATGGTGTCAAGAGCATCTACATTTAAAATTATGCTACAAGGTCAGTTTTACTTCTAAAATTCCCATTACATTTTTAAATGAAGGAGACATTCTTTAGGCAGTTCTGTATTAGGGATTTTTAAAATTGACTTTCTTGTTTTTGTAATATGACCAAAAATGTTAGTACACTGTCTAACTGTACCTCTTCCCCTTAACTAACCAATCTCTTCAGACGACTTGAAAACAATACAATTAAAGTTTTAACACATCAAATGTATACTCACTTCCTGTAGTCTAGTGATGTAGATCGCTGACTTTGAACCAGTAGTTGAAAATGGACGCAGGTTCAATATTTGCTCATTCCTGAGGTTCTTTGTTCTATTTTACTCAGTAGCACCAGAAATGGCTGAAATGCTTGGAACAGTGACTTTTGTTGCATAGTATTTTTACCTTTTGGAACAGTACTTTTATATTTAAGTTCTTTCGTTCTTTTTATATTACTGGTGTGTGAATGTACCCTTAGGTATTGTGATTTTTTTAAAACTTGAATCCTAAGATTACAAAAAGATTACAATTAGCTCCAGGACATTTTTCAAGTTAATGGAATATATTTCGCATGAAAAATACATGTAATCTGGTGCGAACGGTTTGCTGACTTGTCGAAATTACCAACAAATCATTACACGTTTTTATGAAGTAAAATTTCAGTCTCTAGTGAAAAAACTAATTATATTTATATTTCACGCCAAGAATGATTTGCTGTTGAAGAGAACGGTAACATCATTCCGCGTGGAAAGCAACTAGTGAATATTTCATTCACAGTTTCCGAAATTTACTTCGACAAGAAGATGTAGATACTATGACTGAACGACTATTACGTGGCGCTGTAGATTACAATGTTGCAGAGATTTCTGCTGGAGGAAGGGGGGGGGGAAGTAATTGTAAGTTGTTTTTTCTCGAGGAAATTATTTTCGCATCAGAGGGTGTAAAAAAACTGGAGGGGCAACAACAGAATCTGTGGTAAAATCTGTGCAATTTTTTTAGCTACGTTAACAAAAATTAGATAAGGAATCATTTCAGCCTACGATCTGAGGAGGAATTGGGTCATCAATGGAGGTGGTATCATCAATATTCTTTCAGACGGAAACATGTTTGGATAAGCGGAAGCCATTCAAAACTGCGATTCTACTCTTCAAGGTAAGTGAGAACATTCCCTTACAATCTCTCATTTCTTCCCTATTTTTACTCCTTTTTTTCTTTTCAGAATTCACCCCAAATTTGGAGAAATATTTGAATGTCGACACCTCAAGACTGTTCAAACTTCTATCCTACTCTTTAAGTTTCTATAAAACATCTCATCATGATAGGGAACAAAATAAAACAACTGTGACTTTTCAACAGTCGCACGCAAATGGGAGGGGAATGAGGTAGTGACTGACTCAAACATACCATTTTGCTAGTGATTTTTCAGCATTTAGTTCTGACGCTCTGAGCTTAGATAATAATGGATTCGTTTGTTCATTCATTCATTCTTTCTTTCATTCATTCATTCATCCATATACTTGAGTCTATCTCGTGTGTCTTACGTATCAAGAGACAATTCTATTCAGCTTCATTCGTATATCTAATATCATATAAAATATTCGTGAATCCATTCCATCAATAGTTCATTAATTCACTCGATCTTTTAAGTGAGTGTAAATGATGTGTCAAAAGACTATGAATGGGTGTTTAAATCTTCTAGTTTGTCGTAATAGAATATCTTTATGTATTCATTCTTTCATTAGTTTGCTGATTTATGGATATAATTAAGTGAAGTTATTGTATGCATATATCAAGAATCTAAGAAAGTATTGTTGAAATTAATTCAAGTACGCATTCATTCATTGAAAAATTTAGTCATTTATCCATTCAGTTATTTTTATGCAGTTTAGTTTAATTCATGTATCCTTAAATATGGAAAGGATATGCATTATCTTATTTGCAAAAGTTTAACATGTTATCTGGGTTAGTCACTGACCTTCCTTAACTCACGATTCTATTGGTCTTTATTACATATAGAGAAAGAAAATGTATGCGGCAAAACAAACAGTACTGAAATTACAACCAAGCTACGAAATCCAGATTTCTCAATAAAAGATGCGAAGTGACTACGGTAACACATATCTAAGTGCATCGGTACAGCAAGTGTTCAAAGTGTCCACCCTCACGTCTCACGCAGAGTGCAGAACGATCCTGCAGATTGTTGAACATGTTGATGAACACAGGCTGCTGGAACAAAAGGAAATCATCTTCTATAATTCGGGAACACTTTTTGGCGGGTCATTAGATCGGAAAATAGATTCTTTTAGCACGTCCCATACTGGGCATTGGGGGACGTCAGACCTGGAGAGTGGGAAGGGTACAGGAATGCCTTTCTGATGCCCCACTCCGTATGACCGGAAATAATGCTCCATGATAAACACCTTCTCCTACGTTCTGAGAACAATTATCGCCACGCCAACTGCACTCTACGCTACTCTCAACACAACTAAACACTACAGAAGGCGTCACGAGAGGTTCTCACAACGTGTATGTGCGTCACACATGCACACATTTCAGTACTGTTTGTTTTTCCGCATACTGTATTGAACAACCATGAATATGGAAATACGAATAGAAGAACAAATTATACCCAGGAGAAGTTTACTTTCTCTGCCGTCCAGAAATACTTGCACCGAATTTCGAGCCAACCGTCTTGGGTAAGATTTTTGATGGTTTGCCTCACTCCCAAAAGGTAAGCGGTGGTGCCTTGAGGTAAGAATCAGAGCCTGCTACTCATCCAACCGCCAGTGTGAAGTAATTGACGAGACAGTCTGAAGACTTCAGTTGCTATTCCTAGATATAAAAATAATGCTCACATCTCGTGCCACCAATAATACGAAAAACAAAGTAGAAACAATAAAAATCGAAAATATTTCGAATAGATATTTCGACTGAACTTCGACGAGGGAGTTAAAGAAAGCTAAAACTTCAACCGTTACCAGGTGACATCACAGCTTTTCTTCCCGTCATATTACTCGCCTCGTGGTCAGTCTGCTTTCGAATCTATTTCTGTTCATACCTGCTCCTCCGAACCAAGTTCAGTAGGTTGGATCGAGATATTGTGAATTTTAGGTATTTTTTATGTGTCCTAGGTGATTTATATTCTTTTGACTTTATTTCGCAAAAACTGTAATGTTTCAACAAAGTCTTATTTGAAAATCCAAATCTGAATGATTAAACGCCAAACAAGAACAAATACACAAACTGCAATCAATCTAATAGATGGAACAGGAAATAGCAGATGGAACAGATTGTATTTTTAAAACAGAGTTTTCTGATCTTTTTCCTACCAAGCTTGTAACAAAATGCCAATACTATACATGTAAGTGTGAATCAACTGAAGCATGCGCGACGTACAACAAATGTTATAGTTGTTTTCTTTCAATCTTGTTACGGTTTATCTGAAACAAGTTGTCTACTTATTAATAACAACATATATTTGAATCGTCTATAATTTCTTGTTCTGGTGAATAAATATTTATTTTCAACAATTTATATTGAAACGTTCTGATACTTAATAAATTAACTAAAATATGACATTTTGCTTGCTGCCTACAAACTATTTTAAGTACATTATTTTCATGGTCATCTTTTTAAATTGTTTTCAGATCATAAGGTTTAGATTTGAAGCTAAACTTCTATATTTACGGAATTATATATAAAAAAGTAAAGAGAGATCTTGCAAGAAGAGGGAGAATGTGTGATCTGGCAAGAAATAAAAAAAAAGATGTCAATTAATGTTCTCGCAAAAGTTTGCAGACCGAAAACTAAATGACCTATTTTTGTTAATGTGACTTGTGAATATAAACAATTACCACTGTAAGTCGTAAAGAATAAATATTATATATAATCTCGTAAGTATAACGTCAGGAAACGATGGGATACTACAAAGACACAACCAAAATTTTGTTATTCGACAAGTTTACTGTTTTGTTTTATTATTACCATTATTTTGCGTTCTCAGTTATTGATATTGGAATTGCGGAGAAACACATAAGTTACCTTATAGAATGAAAAAACACCCTAGATAAGGGTGTTTTGTTTGTTCTTTTCAATTTTAATATTAAATAAAATCTTTCCAAACTTTGGTCGTGTGTTTGTACCTTTGTATACTTGAGATAGAAAAATCATTATAAACTAAATTAAATCTTTTCTAGTTCATATGATATAGAATTCTTGTCTAAAATATAATGACATTTCTTCAAGTTTAATGTAATTGAAGACTTGAAGTAAATAAGTGTCATTTCTTACAAGAAAAAAATCATTACCAGACAGAACAAGTAACGTCTTGTTATCCATAAACTCCCAACAGAGCGACCAAGGAACATGTGTGTGTACTGTGAGTCTTATTATCATGTAAAGACAAGATTTTCACAAAAACAGCACTTACAATATCACCATCCTTTACTTCATGTCCTCAATTTAAGTTATATTAAATTTAATTTGAAGGATATTCTCAATTATTGATTAAGAATCTCCTTTATATATTAAGTGTTGTTTAAATAATAATTATGTTTGAATTTATTAGCAAAAGGAACTTCAGTTGTTTTTTTACTAAATAATATTAAAATAAAATGTGTTCTAAATTTTAGACAATTTAAGTCTTATTATAAACTTACATGACTTTTACAATTAACACGTGCCTTCTTATATTTTGATCCTCTCTGACAACAAATTAAGTTATCAGAAATTTATCATGTTAAAAACGGTACAACAGATGGCCTCTTCTTTCCAAACACTTCAATTCTCTCTCTCTCTCTGTTGTTACTGTGGTTCCAGTTTATAACATTAAGATGTATTGAACTTCTCCTTTTACCTTATAATTTGCCTTTACTGATTTCTATTGATTTCCTAAACTGAATGACACACATCAAGACTATAAGTGTTTTCGTAACAAATGAACAAATTCAAATCTATCTCTTTCTCCTTATCTCGCCCTTGTTATTTTTGCCTTAATAGCCTTGATAGATTCTGTTATCCTTCCTCCTGTTGAGAATTTAGTAATTTACATCCTTCTTCTTCCTTTCTTTCTCTTTAATGTGACTTCAATTGCTTCTTTTAGTATAAATATTTGTCCTTTTCTCCATTTTCTCTACCAATTTTTGTGTTTCTTTCGGATTTATTTATTCCAATCAGCTCTACTTGATTATTCCTCCTATTTTATTTTGTAAGGAAGATAACCCAAACATTAAACAAGACTACGGTTATCATTTCCTTGCAGGTGTGTCTTTCATCTGTATGCAGTTTGAACTTCTTCAGCACTTGCATTAGGATCTGTTATATATCTTCCCATATACCTCTCACGATTGTTTTGATAAATTAGTGGCGTCCCTTGTTCCCTTTCCTTTCAAAATCCAAATTTTTCTTCAAGTTTTTCATTCCTTCGATCATTTAATCTTCCGATCAGTTTTGGATGATAGAATTAATATTCGTAATGTTCTGTATGATACACTCAAAATACAATGAATCAAACTCAAATTCAATCACATTTTTCGATATGGGATTCAATGTGTCATTTTCATTTTTCTATCTTTTACAAAGCGTTATCGTACTTTCTGATTCTAGGAAACACGTTTTACAAGTATTTCTTTCTTCTAATTTTCGAGAATGCTTCTCTTCGATTTTTTTTCCAATTTAGAATTTACTGTTTTGTGTTATCTCTCTACCTCACAGGCATAAAGTTTTTACATAATCCGCCCCCCCCCCTCTTACAGTTTATTTCAGTTACTTACTTATTCAAAAAACAAGCACCATCCTTTTAGATAATATGCCACGGTGTTATTACCTTTTCATTTTCACACGAGTACCTTGAGTATGGTAAGTGTTGCAATTGACACAGAATAATATGTCACATTGATTATATATGCTTCCTCATTACTTCACCTTTAGCTATCGTACCAATATTCACACCCCTAAAACATGCAACTGATATATTATTTTAAAATATAGATTCGCTTAATACTAAAAGAAGAACAACTTGTTAGATGTTAAAGCTGTACGAATTGAATTATATATTTAGATATTTAAAAAATTGCTTCGACTGTTTCTTTCGTTACAGGTTATACGTTGCTGGTCCCATGTAATTTTACTATAGGATCATCAAAATGCAGGTTTTGCGGCAGAACTTCAGGTATAAACCTACTGATTTAGTTTAAAATTTATGTTACTACTTAATAAATTTATGCTCACTCTCATTTGCTTAGTCTTAATTTTCTACAAAGATTCAGACCTCATGTTTCTCGAATTCGCAGTAAAATAACAACACAGGATTGCTGGGATGGTACCTACTATATGACCTGGTTGTTACATTAAGCACTACTTTCCTTAGGATATTCAGTAACTTATTTTACAAAACTGACGATTTGCACTTCTTCTTCCGAGTATTGGACATGTCAGTTGACAATGTGCTGAAAGATGTCAGAAAAATCTGTGATCTCAGATCTCTGAAAGATTTGGAAGGAAGCCTTTGTTACTCCAGTGTGTAAAGCAAACCTCAAGGCAGACATTACAAATTATTGTTTAATATACTATATTGCCCCGTTTTCCAAAAGATTTTTGAACCCATTGTTTATAATCATTTATGACTCATGTTTCCTCGAATATTTCACTTGTTGAACATCGTTTTTTTACAGGAAGATCAGGTCTGTCTAACTTGACAACATTTTCTCATGATGTTGCAGATGTATTATGTAGCCAAATCTGTCGGTGTCATCCAAGAAAGACACTAGCAAATCTTTCGACATCGTTGTCTTCTTACTAAGATGCGTTATTGAGACTTATCTAGAACTTTCTTCAACCCTATGAAAAGCTTTTTAAAGACCTGCGGGCAAGCAGCTGTTTTGTATGATAGGAAAGTTTCGCTGAAGCTAGTTTTACCTCTAAAGTTCCACAGAGATCTTATTATGTTCTCTTTCATTAGCCTTGTTTATTAATGATATGTCAGGTGCTGTAACTAATTCTTTAATATCGTTGTATGCATATAATTTTTAAGTATATAGACCACATACCAACAATCAAGACCGTCTCTTGCTACAGCAATACTTGAATAACTTCGGATAATAATGCATTTCAATGCACTATGCACTTCAAGCTGCATAGGAAACCCAATGCCAACAAATGCGTTACAATTACTTTTACCTTATCGACTTTTCCCCTTTACCGTTCCCCCCACGTGAATATTTCATTATTAGTATTTGCTCTTAGAGATCACGGATGTTTCCTTTTAAGAAACTCACTAATCATATCACAAATATAGTTTTAGAATGTTGGGTTTCATTCGACGAAACTTAATGTTTTTTGCTTCCTGTACGATAATACGATTAAATCTCTATTTAATGTATTAATATATACATAATGCTCATTCAGGGCTTTTAAACGCTATTCTGTAAAATCAAGAAAATGGACATAGCACCTTCTTTTCCTGTGCTCTTCAAATGTAAAGGATGCAGATGTTTTTGGTAAAAAATTTATGGTTTAGAAAACCCCGAAGTATCACAGATCGGTGTATATGCATCTCTTGGCCAATTTTAGAGTTAAGTGTTTGAATTCAAGGAGTGAAATTAGTGGCCTTTTATTTCTGAGTAACCTTATTAAAGATGAAATACAGTAATCACATTCATAAAGAAATCTCTAAATTTAATGCTCCATTGATTGTTGTCAGACGAAGATCTCTATTCTACAAACTTGCATCCACACTTGATGAACATAAATTCTCGATTTTGGTCAACATTCAGTAGTCATAAAATAGATTATAAAATATTGCTGACAACATTTTTTTTACTCTGAACAGAAAATAATAAGAACATTGTATTCTGATATAATAAATCACAGGCATATTCAATCCATTAGTGGATGAGACCTCTCCCCGAAGGGAGGAGTTGGTCTACTGCTCCCATGCTGACCAGACGGGTTGGGAGAGAGTACTTAATACTCTCTCTCCGTACCATACGATAACTTAATTATTGTTTGTTAAAACTCTTTTTCTTTTATTGATACTACTTTGTTTATATGTAATATGGTTTCTATTTCATTTGTCCATTATCCCTAGTAGCACATCAGTGTTGATCAATATGAGGAAAAAACAACATGATTTCGGATTTCGATCGATGATATCTGATATCAATCAATATCGAATCGGAAACAATTTTGCCGATGTTATCGACATCACAGATCGATACCGATCGGTACCGGAGATCAATATTGATCACTATCGGAAAGTACCATCTTTCACTGAAAAAAAAAAATACTTTTTTAATAAATTGAATTACGTATATTTTTACAGCATTTTTAGAAAATGTGATCTTGTTTACATCACTGTCTTTATTCCACTCGTCTTTCGTCTTCATGCACAATTGAAAATTTTTGCACTTGTCTGCGACTGGGTTTGAACCGGGAACGTCGTGATTTCTAGTTCGTCGTTTTATCCACCATACGCTATGGAGCCATTCTTCATAAAGTATACGACGATTGTGCATTTCTTCAACTCAGATCCGGAATATGATAACATAGAGGGTATTTTATTTACAGAATAGCTTCAAGGAGGGATATGTAGAAGTTTTATATGTAGCACCTGCTATGTTTCCATTACCTAGATGATTTCAAACTCACACGACGCTTTTCCGAACAATGTCGGATAATGTCAATCGACATCGCACAATGAGATCTTCAGACAGAGACATTTTTCTAAACTTTATATTTTAATCTGCCAAGTACTTTTTTGCAAGTTCTCTGGTTGAAATACAACACGTTTCGTAAGTTTTAGGACTAGCATTGAATGTTGAAATAAAGTACCGGACCAAAGTCGATCGAAATTGCTCTTGAATAGTCAGTCATGATATATCCTCATTATTGGCCCGATATGGACCCAATATTCTTGTGCTGTTAAGGATGTCAAGTGTTTATGAGATATAATATTTTCGACTAAGCAAAGCAAATAAATAAAATAAATGATGACCGGAACATTCCAAAGATGGCTATAAACCATGAGATAGGCCTCTAGTTTCCTCCGGTCCTAAATGCAGATTAAACACAAAAGTTATTGAGTATACAACAATTAGAAAATTATTAGGCTTTGTTTATAATATTTGAGTAAAGATTTAGTACTTCGCTAATAAGTTTGTTCACGTCTTTTTCCACTTCAGCTCCAGACGGAACGACATGTTTGTGGAAGCAGGAACCTGTGTTTGTATCCTGGGTGAGAGTACTGTTCTTCCCCATCCACTGGACTTGTTTCTAAGGACGAGGAGACTGTAAGTACAGATAATCCGCACTACTTTACGGCGGATGAGTGGATCCTGAAGTAAGTGAATTTTAGTCTTGTAAGATTACTAATCGAATTTTCCTTTTCAGCTTGAAAGTTAAGTTACTTTTACCCTCTTTTTACTTACTAATCCTCTTTTTCAGGAATGGAGAGCGTCTGAGAAGAGGGCCACTACAGGACAAGGATACTCCTCACCAGCTGAAGATGACCGACGGTAAGTGAAGTCCATCTTCACTTTCTAGGTGTAAGTAGGATTAGTTTTTCAGGGCGGGACGGAGTGGGGGAGATGGACATTCGGTTTCTTATTACTTTTTTTTTTCTGAAAGTAATAAAAATCCGAAAATGTTGGATTCCGAACCCACTTAGTATAGTTATTTTTCTTTGTGTGTTTTTCTTCTTTCGTTTCAGATACGATATTGCAGCAGGTGAAACGGCAGAAGAGGAAATGCGATGGATCTACATTTCCGATTGTTCAACGAACACACAGGACTAAAAGGTAAGTCGAATAAGCCACTAATCGTTTTTTTCCTTCTCTTTTCTCGTTTCAGGTTCTATTCTATCAGCCGAACAAGAATGCCACAGAGGGGATACAAAGGTTGTACAGTGCCTATTGAACCAGGCGTACAAAGGAGTAGGGACACAACGCAAATCTACCCCATGATTTAATTACGTATTAATTGAACACTTGGTTATTGTCTGAATTCTATAGACGCCACACAAATTTACTCTCGGATTTGACAGCTCACTAATTAAAAACTAAAATTCAATTTAACCCTTGACCTTTGTTTCTTGCCTCTTTTCCTGGCTTGAAACAGAGAATCGTACTCCCCCTGAAGGCTTTTTGCCTTTTTTGTTGATGATGAAAACATAAAAAAAAAAAAAATAGGAAGAAAATTTTTAAATTTGTAACCCGAACCACAAGAAGATATAATGAAGTCATCGCCTAGGGCTCAACGCCAATTTAGTTGAAGAAAAGAAGCAGAAAGGGTAGAGATGATTTTTTTAAACGAAATAAGAAATAAAATTATTATATTTGATCATTGGTATCAATGCAAGAAACTTGAAGTACTCGTCAATATTTGAAAGTGTAGGTACCTCTTATTAGTTTTTTTTAGTACAAGGAAACGGAGTATATATGAAAATTAATATAACATTATATGAATAATAATAATTGATGAATAAAAGTGCATACTACAATGGCATTAACGAACAAAATTATTTGATTAAACGACATTCTAGGACTGAAGCTTATGCGCATGGGAAACGAATGAAAGAAAAATGCGCAAGAATGTTGCGTGCAGTAATCCAATGAGTTTGTTTTTATGGTGAACATACATGATTGGTTGAAGGGTTATATTGTGATAGCAGTTGAAGTGGAAGGAAGTCAGTTTGTGAGAAGATAGCCATGGCATCATTTGCAGAGATTGACGAGAGTGCCTTAGTTACAGCTGCCGCGGAAGTCGAGGCCTCTGTGAAACCTACTATTTCATCGTGTAAGTGTACTTCCCGATGGATCGACGAAGCATGCATTTGGCGTGCTATTAACGATTGGACTCCCGGCAACCATCTTATATGCTGGGGATGTTTTAAGGGAAAAGGTAGTCAACGTGATCATGCTTGCATGGGTATGGATGGATTTTCGTTTATTCCAATTCCCTGGGAGGAAACACAATCATCGTTAAACAACAAAGCAGCAGATATTTTGAAGAATCCGGAAACTCAACAGAAGTTGTTTGCTGTGTACTTGGAATCTCATCCTGATGGTGTGAACCTTGCAAAAAATTTGGATTGGGCATTACAGCACTTGATGAAAACTTGTGTTTGGAAGTTGAAAGAAGCATTGCTGGAAAAAGATTGCCACTCGTCGCCATATTGCTAAGAGACAGTGTTTGCGAAGTGACATTGAACTGTATAGTGGACATTATATTCATTGGAACTATAATTATTGGAACTGTGTAGTGGACCATCCTATTTACTGGAACTGTGTAGTGGACATTGTGTTTTTTTAGTGGATATTATGGCTCAGTGTACATACTGTATTGGTGAATATATTTTGGACAAGTGTGTGTTGAACACCGTAAGTACTTATTTACAAAATAATCCTATTGAATGCGCTGAGTGTAATTTACATCAACCCCATAATTGCATGTACGTTTGGAATACCGGATTTGTTATTGCTAACTATATTCAAAGTCATTTGAACGATCCAGAACTTTTCAAAGACTATTATGAACTTTTTGTACAGCAGGGTCATTCACATATTTTGAAAACTACCTTGTTTAATGTTATTTGTCAATTTATTCGAGACCCTGAATGCATTGCACAAATTATACCTGTAATTGTAAAACAAAACAAAACTGTGACTAGTTCACGCGTACTTAGTGCAAGACAGTACATCATTGACTTTCAAGGGTTTAAGATTTCCCATAAGGAATACATTATTAGAGAATTTTGTTTAGTTGCATGTGATGCCACCTTGATATTTCATAGTCTTTTGAAATTACCTTGCGAACGTTGTGATTTAGCTGCTGCATATCAAACACAAGTAGATTGGCTCACACATCATTTGCATGGGTTACAGTGGAATACGGCCAATGGATATACTGTATCCCACATTCGCCATATATTGTCACAATGTTGTGATATGGGATCCATCTTTTATTGTAAGGGTCATGAAAAGATGGTGTTGTTGGAAAAAGTATTTCAACTGAAAAATATTGTAAATTTAGAAGACCAAGGATGTCCTGCCTTACGTGCACTGAATTTCAAAGTGGACATTTTAAAATGTACGTATCATGAACCGGTGAAAGAATATGCATGTGCTTTGCGGAATTGCATACAGTTACAATACTGGCTAAAACTTCAAACATTAAAAGTTGTTGACGGAATATCCACAATGAAATTGTAACTTGAAAAGATAATAAATCAATTGTACCAGAATGTGTATTTTTTTATTTCATGAAATGAAATTCAAACGATTAAGAGGTAAAAGGTTTTTATTACATCTAAACTACTCTACTACATGGATTATACAATTGTTCTTTAATAAGTTACATATGATAAATATTTAAAAAAAACTATTTACATTTTTTGTTTGCTTTCAACATTTTGTTGACCAAGTTCAGTACCAGTTGATCATTTCGTTGTAAGTTGGTTTTTGAAAATTTTGAAAAGATATTTACATTTCTAACTTTATAATAAATATATATGATACAGAATAAACCACATAGAACGGAATTGTCAGCTTGGTATTGAACTTTATTTACATGATAAATTGAAGAATTACGTTGAAGAAATTGTACTATTGGTTTTGGTGGATTGCGGCCGAGACTATCAAAATAAAAGGCGCGACGATTTTTATTAATGTAGATACATGTCCAGTGTGTTCCTTGCTGATATGACGGACTTAAATTAATGATTATTGCAGCAGGTGCCTTCACTATTACAGGTAAGTGATTTAATGCATATATGCCAGTCAATATGGAACTTGTAACACAGTCATGCAACACAATATTTAACATTTGATCGCTCCACATAGTCACTTTGAATTACAGTCTACATCATCATATTCAAGTACACTGGAACTTGGAGTAATGGGGGTTGGATTATATATGCTTTTTGGTTCATGACTTACATATCGTGACAAATCATGGTAGGTGAGAAATTTACTATAACATTGCGCTTCATAAAATGCACATCGGAACGTATGGAACTGATGTTGGTAATGACCACAATGACTTGCAGGAAAAAGTAATTTATTTGATTTTGGACAGTTCAAATCTTCTAGATTTAATACACTTCGTCCCAGGAGTCGTTCCAAAAACTGTTGTCTGTGGCGACCATGAACGTAGAGAACATCAATATGTTTTGTATAGTTTACAAGGACTTGTTGCAAATTGTCGTATGCTACGTCGCCTTCTGACCATTGTAATCCATAGATGTTTGTGGACAGGTACTCGTTGTCCAATTGAAGTGTTAGTGGTAAGTCTTCACTGCTAAAGGGTTGTTTAAAAATCCAAGTATGTGCGGTATTAAGATCAGGATTGACAACGGCCAACTCCTTGACGATAAGGTCATCGTCACCAGCTTGATCAAACGCTAAAAAGTGGATGATTGCCCTCATACTGTTGTTATTACACTGATGTAAACAGGAATTTACTTTCACCTTATATACATATTTTGAGATAGAGTGCCAACTACTTAAATAATAATAACGACACAAAATTTATGATATTCAACGCCGAATTGATCAATTATACCATATTATCCGTATAAACGTTTCGGTCTTTATCTATCTGAATTAATGAATCAAATTGTGCATACACCACACAAGTAATGGAATGTTGAAGATTTTGGCTGAACCCCATTTTAATATTTACAGGTGAATCTTTGACGACATCCCATGTAGAATCGTCTAATGTATTAGTAGGCGACAAAATAAAAGCATACAGCGTATAGCCATTAGGATATTCTTCAGGTGAAATGGTATGCCCTGCATTTTGATGAAATATACCAGTCCCGGAAATTAAAGTATGGTAACTCGGAATAAACAAATTGTTTGCAAAATCAGGAGTCAAGGGAGTAGGTGGATAAAATTTAGAACCAACCTGCACTTGAAGTTTGTTGAGATTAAAATGTTGAAATTGGAAAGGATTTTCATTATATTGTCCATTAAAGGCAGTATTTGAAACAAAACCAATAACAAGACCTTTAGGTACTTTTCCTAAAAATAAATTGTCCAAATTGAAACTAGATACATTTTGAGGAATGGTATGAACACGTGTTTCTACACGTGTCAATGGAAGTTTAGCAGTATCCTGAAGCATATATTGATTTAATTGAAGAGACACATCGGCAGATATTTCCAAACGACGTGCATACAGTATAACTTCCTCCAAATGAACTTTGAAATCAGATTGTTGTCCTGCCATAAGACAGAATGCATCTTTACTACGACTGAGTTTAACTCGCATGTTAACTTTATTGGGAAGAATACGATTAAGGGTTGTAATATCAGTGTAAACACGACCAAGCATTTCAATAGATGTACTACCTGCAATCATTGCACTACGTTTTTGAAATCCAACATTGTCGTTTGTTAACGTATTAAACTGTCCCGCCGTATCCTTATACCATAAACCAGTTTTCAAATGAGTATTGGTAGCATCTTCCCCGTAGTTGAGACTTGTTTCAAAATAGGAACGGTAGGGATAGGTTCCATTCGAAGATGAAACGATTTTATCATTCAAGTAAACATCGACTTGTGAAAACATGGCATGTAGAAAATTATTTACAGGTCCAACAATATCGGCTGCAACGGGTGGCGGTCCAGCTGCAACTACTTGTAAATTATCCCCATTTGCCCTTACTACTTTACATTTGACATACAAGTAAAGGTGCGAAGGATCAATATACTCTGAAGTATCCCCAGGAATAACAAATTCAATAGGTCCTTCGGATGTGAGTGTTGAAATAGGTCGATAGTCAACCATACGTGAGGATTCTATAGCAGTTTGTGTCATGGGTACATATACCAAATCCAATTCATTGGTACAGCATTCTTTACTAGCAGGTGTAAGGAACGACATGAT
>JAGDQP010011762.1:0-52154 GCA_022664845.1 Lepisma saccharinum
TGCTCGTACAATGAATATGAGATAATATCAATCGGAAATCGATATTGTTAGACTACATTGACCATAGACATGACACAACTTAATTATAATAACCACACCAAGTTCTACTTTTATATGCATGGAATGATCAAGAAGAAATTGAAAGCAGTTGCAGATTATTCCAGTGAAATATTTTACACCATATTTGTTCTTTTCAAATGATATCGGCTCGAATTAACGTGGATGTGCAAAAAAATGTTGGCAAGCATAGTACAATGGCTTCTCTTTGCGCAGCAGCCAAAAGTATAAGAAACGCTGTAATTACATTCAGATAAACAAATACGTTTCTCTCATTTCCTACCCTTGCTCTTTACTAGCTGGACCAGGTTGCGTAGTCGTTCCACGATTAAGAATTTATTTTAAGGAACGGGGCCGGAGGCATTTCGGGAGGTGGTGGTGTAAAACACCTCCTGATGATGTTCACAGAACAGTCAGAACTGATCGAAAGTCAAAGTTGGCCTACGCTTTCTCAGCTTCATTACACTGCAGCGATGACCTGGAGAAAAGGTAGTTCCTTTTCTTTCGAACTCTGGCCTTGGGGGTGATCGATCAGATTGTAAAAGAACGAGGTTACCTGGTTAGATGAGTACTTAGCTGAATACATCTTGGCGTTCAGGCGTCCGTCGTTTAACTCTGGCGGCTGCGATGTGGGCTCGTATCGCTGTAACACAGTTTCATATATAAGGCACAATACTTTTCCACATCACCAACACTGATACTGTTGCGCACTCTTCCGTGCTCGTTCTCTTGACCCAAATATTTTCCTCCTCCGGAATCCAAATTTTCAAAACATCATCTCTCATGCGTCGTTGAAATCCACAAAGGTTGGTGCCGTTGCCTGCCCTGAAAGATCGTTGGTACCTTCTTGATGAGGTGCGAAAATCGTACGTGATCAAATTCGCGTTGTTGAGATTTCTTCAGCTCATGACTCCAGATAAAATGTCACCACTAGAAAAGTGTTCTACGCTTGGAAGTCTCTGTGTCCATTAGCACCTTATCTCTGAGGGTGGTATTTCCCTTTCTTCAAGTAGAAAAGTAATTAACCATTGTTCGATGCCTTTTCTGTTTCCTTTCTTCAGGTGTTTGCCAAATGTGTGCAGGTAACGGGGTTCCAATAAAAGAGGAATATCAAAATATAGAAACAGGACGAAAGAAAACAAAAGAACAAGAAGATTCGTATATTTGTTGTTGTAGCCTAAATCAGAAATATAAATTCTTCATGGCCATGACAATTAATGTAAAAATACAATTTGTACATAGTGATGATGATGCAACTGTTACAAGCTCATGTTTGGCAAGATTAGTAAGACACTCACATGCTCTGAAATTTTAATGATAACATATGAGCTAACAGGTAAAACATATTTATACCGGAATTTAGAAATTCGTGTCTTAAATAAAAACACAATAGTTACAATGTTATTTATACAGCATTTGATTATACAACTATCTCAAACTTGACGCAACCTCTCCTTCATAACACCTAACTGTTAAACTAACATATATAGAGACGCCGACCTTGGGATAAAATAAGAACCTGAATATTAAAAAAAATAAGAAAGTAACGAATTAAACGTCAATCATCATTCGGGAATGATTGTTTACAATGATTTCAAGGTAGGATTTTTTTTTTACAAATTATGATGTTTATTCCTGCACAAAATCCATTTATGTAATTCTGAGATTTCTTGGTGTCATTAGAGAAACTGCACGGCTGTAAACATGAGAAAGAAACTTCCTGTCTAAAAGCTAAGAAAATTTTCACATTTAAGTAATCATGAACGTGTTTAACAAAACAACAAGATTTACTTTGTCTAATCGAATGTCGAAGTTTCTAGAGATATGTTCACAGTTACAGCAACTGATTATCAATTTTAGAGTTGTACATAATTATCTAACTTGTTTAGAAGCGGAAGCATTGGTTTACTACGATGTTCACGGCTTACACTCACCTGTAATGCATTAGATGTTCTATCAGGCTAGTCCATTTTTTCCTCTAAACTGCCTTCGAACACAAACTTGAATTAAAATAGAACAAGCCTTCCAAATTGAGATTTACATTACTCGCTAAACTCGAGGGATGGTCCCACTTTCAACTTCAGCACCACTAGACATATTAAGAATATGCGCATTCATATAATATAAAAATAATATAGTTTCGCTGACAATAAGATACATTCCTCCATTATTTCATTTGTTACCTTCTTGTCTGGCACGAAGAACACACTGATTGGTACCATCGAAGTTGTACCTTTCTATATATTTTTCGAAAGGATTTAGTGAGTGAAATCGTTTACTACAAATATTCACCCCGCAAACTTCAACCCCTATGGAATGCGGAAAGAAAAAAGCTTGACAAACTTGAAAAATCTCAGCGGTGAAAGAACTCTTGTCTAGCGTATCCCCGTGGCCAAGGAGTTTAAGGCACGCGTTTTTTATTTTTGATACCTATGTGCATGAGTTCAAATGTTCGAAATTTCAGTATTTTGCTTTCTCTCGCTACGTCGGAATGTTAAAGTTTTATTCTCTACCAATTACCCGTGTAGCAATAACCGTTGGCCCAATAGTAGAAAATCTGCGCGATTGTTAGGGAATCGTGGGTTGAGTTGTCAAATTAAAACCAATGCATTTTATAATAGTATTTATCGTTGACAAATAGCTGTTGGGATGGCAACCAATTTTCGCAGTTGGCCGAACGACTTTCATCGTTAGTTTTTCAGCAGAAAATGGTTGTTTTGCGAACCATTTTTTTATGTCGGTCCAACCACATTTATGGCTAGTTTCTCAACCGTAGTATTGTTGTTTTGAAGACCTAAATCCACACTTTGGCCAACGTCATTTTTCGCCAGGTTATATCCGTAAGGTTTCTGGTTTACCGCCCTGAATTCCCATTTCGGCCAAATAGTTTCATTGTTATTTTTAAAGCATACGCGTTTCGCTTATCTTTTGTTTAATCTAGTGACTACTTTGAAATCCAATAGTGGTTGGTTGCAGGGAGGAAGATTCAAGGATGAGCTGTTGCACATGGGGAGGTGGGCGGGCTAGCTATGATAACATAAGTCGCGAGTTAATGCGTAAACAAGTGTTATGTTGAAGGTATTCTATAAGTTCATTTCCTTTTAAGATGTTTTCTTTTCTTGAAAAAATTCGACAATACCATGTAGGAAGGAACATAGTTTTGATTTATGTGTTTATTTTTTTCCGAGAAGTTACTGGTTACGTTGGAAGTTTACCCGCAGTAAGGTATATAATCAGTATAAATTAAGTTGGAATATTTTTATAGCTGCAACTTGGCATTGTTCTATGGTAATTTAGAACTGGACAAAGGAAGTAAGTAACATCGGCGTATTTCTGTGAAATATAAGTTGAATTTTTGTCTTGGTGTGTGTGTGTGTGTGTGTCTTGACCTTGTAATATGTAATCTTTTATAGAGAGTTAGTATGTGTACTTTTGTAGCGACTATATAGGCAATGAAAATTAAGTTAATATATTAAGTAAGAGTTAGACTATTGGTTTCTAGAACCAAATTAATGGGGGTAAATTTGGACAAGACAATGCCATATTGTGTTCTATTTGGCTGTTTCTAGGAAGTGTTTCCTAGTTTCGTTCTGAGCAGTCCACTCTTCAAATTATAACCAGTATTTTCAACTACCCTATACTATGGGTACTTGGGGGAGGAAAAGAGACCGTCAGTTGACTAGATGTTGGGCCATTGTTTGGAACATTTTGTTGGCCTACTGTTGGACTATTGTCAGTGACAATCATTAAGTTGCAAATATTATCCCAACATTGGCCCGTTTTGTTGGCCCTTCCCCAGAAAAACCATCAATATTACCATTGACCATTGATTTGCCGCATCTCCATCCCAATTGGGCCAAAGGCTTGTGCTAGATGGGTACAAATTGTATTTATATTCAAAATAACAGAAATTATGCTGGCATTAATTAACAAATTCAGGTGTTTTAATTATGAAGAAGAGAATAAAGACAATGGAGAAAAAATATTACTGAACGCTATCAGTAAGAATAGTTAAGAACAGTCGGAACGAACTGATGAGCTTCTAACCACGGAACTAACAGTTCCTAGTAAAGTGGGCTCCAAACCACACAGTTCAATAGTCCTCTACGCACTTCCAAACACATCAGAAACTAAATATTATGTGTAACGCTGCACACAAGCCTTTCAAGAAAGAACTGTGAAGTATAGTTCCCAACTTTTATATATCCAGGGACTTTCCTTCATTCTGGAAACGGAAGAGAAAGAAATAATAATAAAAAATTTAAAAACATACATTTCTTAAACAATTTTGTTTATGCCTGACTAGAAAGGAAAAGCATGCGGCGCGCTCTAGTATACAGTCACTTTATAAATTCTTGAATTGACGCGCCTCATGCTTTTCTTTTTAGGCACGCATAAACAAAATCATTATTTACTTATTTTTACGAATTGTTTAAGAAAAGTATGTCTTTAAAAAGTTTTTTTTTAAATTTTTTTTTTTTTTTTCAGATTTTTTCGTTGTTTGAATACTTATTCTCAAGTTAATATTTTGTGATCCAAATCTTAAAGTGTTCTGTATCCAGTCAAACGACAGATCGTTGCATGATAATGTTTATTTTAGGATTAAAAGTCCACATAAATATAAGAAATATATGAAAGTATCAATGGTATATTGTGTTGTCACCCGACTTACGTCACTGTGCAAAATTTCATCACTGTATGACGTCGGAAAATGAGTTAAATTAACATCGCAAGATTTGACGAAACCACGAACTATCGTGAACCAAAGAAAAGAATGTAATAAAAAAAATAATTAGAAAAGGATTTTTTTTAAAAAAACACGCTTTTTAACATGGACTACAAAGTAAAAAATAATAAATTGTATTAATCTTATGAATCGGAAAATAAAAGCGCGGATGCTCTTGCATACCTTACCATAAAATCATAATATCTAAGAGCACCCACGCTTTTATTTTTTGATTCATAAGATTAATTCAATTTATTATTTTTTACTTTTTAGTCCATCTTAAAAAAAATGTGTTTTTTTAAAAATCCTTTTGTAATTATTTTTTTTAAATCTGTTAAACACTCAACTAGCAACCAACCATTCTTACGTGAACGCATCCTTAAAGGTGAGCAACCTTCCAAATCGCATGAGCTGTTTGAGTTGGCTGTCCAACAGTAACTTTACCAACATAAGAGGATAAAATTTCGAATTATTTTAATTAATTAAATTAATTACAGTTAACTGGATTATTTTGTCGTATATCTAATGATTGAATATTGTGTTGTCATCGGAAGCAAGCAAGTTTTCAAAATTTCAAAGAAATCGGATGATGGGAAGTGAGTTTAAAATCGATTGCAAAATTTGTACCAAACAGACAGACAAAAAACGAGTTAATATAATGTGTTAAAAAAGGGCATCAGCTTATCACCGAAGAATCATTCCTAACATTGTTATATAAAATATGTGTGTAGCGTCGCAAGTAAAGGAGTGTGTTCACTTTGTGGTTCGTGGAAGTGGCAACTATTCAATGAAGGTAAAATGTTATACTTTTAGTGGAAAATCAAAACATCAATTGAACGTGTCATTTGAAGAAGGAAAGCATTTCAATTTCTGCAGTAACGAAGTTCGATAGCCAATCTCTACACAGTCGAAAGATGAATGGAATGCACGGAAGAAAATATACATTCCAGTACAGTAGAAACATGAATCCTTACAAAAGTCATAAAGCACCAATCCTAAAAACAAATTATTGTACCTCCAGAATGTTTTTCTTGAATCTTCTCGAGATTTGTTACAGTTGAATGTTTCCCTTCTTCAAATGACACAAATTTCTGTTATTTTGAATATAAATACAATTTCTAATTGGTAGGTAATAAAACTTTAATGTTGCGACGTAGCCGAGAGAAAGCAAAAGTTCTGGCATTTCGAAGATTCTAATTTATGCACATGAGAGTAGAAAATACAATAATCGTCTGCCTTAAACCCCTTGTCCACGGGGATACAGTAGACATCCTTCTACCGATGAGTTTTTCAACCGCTGATATTTTACGAATCTTGTCAATTTATCTTCTTTGTGCATTGCACAGAGGAAGAATCTGCATTGTGAATCAGACTGCACGTCTTCACTCACTAAGCCCCTTCATAAAATATATAGATAGGTACACCTTACATGGTACTGCTGGGCTAAAAGTGCTCACTTAATATAGACACTATGCTTCGGGCGAAGAGCATTTAACTTTTATCGTTTACTGCCAGAAACGAAAGTATATTCCAGCATCTTTGATTGTAGAATATTTTAGCGTTTGCTTATTGTCTTTTCGTAATGAGGAATCAACATTCATTTTAGCGATTACATGATGAGATTTAATATAGATTCAACGCAGCATTTTAGATACGTAAAACATATATTGAGCTATTGAAGTGAAAGCTTTAAGCAATGGAGAATAAGGAGGTATTATACGAGCATTGTTATCAAATGTCTTATTCTATATGTTGAACAGTTGTGTGTTAATTAATTCTGATACTAAGCATGTACGCTTGCTCAACTGATACAGCTTCCACAATAAACCTGTTACAATCAAACATAGTTATATCGTATTTCCTCGGCTATGACATAGATATTACCCAAGTTTAGGGTAGAAGCAAGTTAGCATATTATCACATAGCACTTAACCATTAAATATAGCAAGTACCAGTACATGTGTTCTCTGAGTTTACTTCTTCGTACAACTTGGTTTCAGCTTTATCACTTTCACTATTCAAATTAGCCGCTGCATTGCAAAAGATATCTTAAATTATAATTTTAATTCTTTACACCTTTAGGTAACTTTCGCTCAGCCTGGATGGATGATGATGGGAGAATTGGTGGAATGAAGAAAGTGGAAGGAAACGGGAGAACCCCGAGAAAACCCATGAACACGACGTTTCTTCATCACAAAGCCCACATAGCACAAGCAGGAGTTGAACCGACGACCCCATGTACCAGAAATGAGCGCTCTACCATTGAGGCACAGAGGCCCAAGATTATCTTCTATTCAAGTTTTGTACTGTTCTCTTTCCTATATCTACCTAAATTTTAAATAGCACTCAAAATAAAGTCTATCCTACCCATTTTGTGACCATGTGGTATCTCTTTCTCGGTAGTTAGTTAAATTTTGAAGATAAACAATGACTCAGCAATAACATACTAAGTATATAGAATTAACATAGAGTACAAAAGTAAGGAGTCATTCTAATGATAAATAAAATAATGTAAACATACCTTTATTCTTGAAAAGGCATTTTAAACCAAAATTATTGCACGTACTGGATGGATCTGTAAAAAAAATGTGTTTTAGTTCGAATTGAAATTCTTGAAATGACCTGAAATTTTGGTCATCTCGGACTAACGAGAAATCTACAAGAGCATTCTAAGTATCGATAACACTGATCTGCATGTTCTTTTGTTTTTTTCTGTTGTTTTAAAATACCTAGCGATGATTGAACACCAAAGGGGCGTAATTGCAAAATTTAAGTTTCTGAGTTAATGCTATGAGGACATGCCTAATAGATCGTATTTTGTTGTGCTAAAGCGGCATAATTGCATTCTAAAGCGTTTGAAAGATATTTGAAATTAGGTGAGTCTAAACGGATGTGTTCTGCTGAGTTCAAAATAGTCTTCGCAAGTTTGTATCACGTCACATTCTTGCACAAATCACGAAAATGTAAAAACAAAATCAGTGCATATTTTTCTAACAGTACAACATAATACAAGAAATATGCAATTGACGTCGAAGTAAGCAACAACATAAAGTAATAAATACTCTTTCTGTACAGAGAATTATCAAAAGCATGGGCCTTTTGAAACTTCCGCTTTTTTACCTTCTTTGGTGTTCCTCTCTGCAGTCTCTTTTAACATCCAACAGTAGTCGGCCATCATGTATGCACTCCACTTTCCTTGATATCTCTTCTCCATCACTTTTATTTTCTGATGAATCTCTCATTATGTTCTTCAGTAAAATCATCTAGATTTTCAGGAAGATAATCGAGATATGCATGAAAAAATGCACTTTAACGCTCATGTTACAACTGTTGTTTGTAACTTGCCAGCAGCTCTTTCACCAAGAGGGTGTAGTTTTCGGCCTTTTTGTTTCCCAAGAAAATGGATACGATATTTATGAAAACATTCCAGGATTTCTTTTAACAATCAATCATTTTATTGTGGAAGTCCTTGTCGTCTATTAATTTTCGTATCTGTGGGCCTGTGAAAATGCCAGCCTTGATCTTCTCATAAGTGATGGAAGAGAACCTTCCATCAAGATACTTAAATCAGTCATTGACTCTGATTAAAGCCACCACAAATTGCTTCATCAGGCTCACTTTAAGGTACCCCGCACACTGGGGATTTTTTGTCGCGCGACTGTTTTGTATCCCAGCCTAAATGCATTGAGTCTTATGGGAGCGCGCACACTGCGGCGACAGAGATAGAAATGTTGCCGAGCTGTCGCCGAGCAAGAAGACTGCAAGGAGACAGCTCGGAGACAAAACAGTCGCCCAAGGCCTCAAAATACATGGAAGTAAATGGCAGGCCGCACACCGGCCACAGAACTGTCGCTCAGAGAAGAGAAGAGAATATTATTTTCTCCTTTTGCAGTGTGAAAACAGAAGTATGTTGGAAGCCGTCTTGAAGCATATCTTTAATTAGTGATGAAGACAATGAGAAACTAATTAAAGAAATAGACAAACGTACACCGTTATTTAAAAAAAAATATGTTTGGAAGAATATTAAGAAGTGAATTTGAAGAGGAAGTTGTGGGAGGAAGTGTATGTCGCTGTTATAAAAAACTGGACCGAGCTTTTCCGTCAAGATAAAAATAACACAGATAGGTACATTATTCGATAGCATCAGGGGTGTAGCCAAGGGACATAGGGGCCGTTCCCCCCAAACGATAATTGGAAATAAAACAGTAGATACAATAAGTTTTAAGCACTCGGTGCACGATACCTGTAGATCAGTTCATCTGAAATAGCCCAGCTTAGCTGCTCAATGCATTTCAACTTTTTTTTTTAAATATTTATATATCTTATATAAGAATACTTCAAAACGAGAATTGAAGCGTATGCGCGAACAAACGTCTATAGCACATTTTCAAATTTAAAAAAGTCACGAGTACATTTTTTTATATAACAGAAAAAAACATGAGACATAAAATATGTATCCTTTGCACAAAAGCGGACTTTAGTCCAACATGTCTTCGTGCAAAGTATGAATATTTTATGCCTCATAATTTTCCTGTTATATATAAAAGTGTACTCGTGATTTTTTTTTTATTTGAAAATGTTTTATAGACGTTTGTTCGTGCATACGCTTAAATTATTTAATTTTTACACAAATCTATTAATTAATGGCAGTAATATTAGGTATTGCGGCGCATCTGTTAACAGATGTTTACGGAAAATATGGTATCTGCGGACTGGGCTATCATAGGACATTAAAACAAATACCATTCTTTCCTTTAAAATCCGCTTTATAATTTTAGTCCTCTGAATGAAAACCGCAAAACAGAATCTAACTAGTCAAAACGGTAACCAAATTTGATTGTTGAAATAAAAACAATTCCAGTTTTCAGGTCGCTTTTTCGCCCGGAAGGGATTGAATATATCAAAGTTGATTTTTTTGTCCACTATTAACAGTCTCGGACTGGCCAGGGCCGGAGGGCCGGAATACCGGCCGGGGCCCCACCCTCAACTTCGTTTTTTTTTAATATAAATTTTTAATCCGTATGTAAGTATCTACAACATTAATACCTTACGGGGTCCTTCCCGAAGGTTACTACGATATACAACAGAAGTAGCATTTAGAAAACATGGCACATTCGTCATTTTTCGTTCAATTATGATTATCATTATAGCCTGAATTTACAATAGAGCAAACAGAATGGGGCCCCTGGGAACTCTGAAAAACGGACGATTCCATATTTTACGGGATATATACGACTCCTACCGTGGGGCCCCGGGGGCCCCAGTCCAACAATCGCCATTAACATATCATAACAAATCTAAAAAAAATCTATTTTATGCATATTGGAGGTCCGATATCTCTGGTGGAAGAAAATATAAAAGTCTAAATTTTTCACACCTTATACGTTTATGCCAGGAGAAACTACCGTAAAAATTTAAACTTGAATACTTTAATTTGAAGGGAGCTGCAAATTTGGTGGAAACTGATGGTGAATAATGACCGTGCCCGCCATGGTATGAATATTGCAGACCCTTATCTCTGGTGAGAGGACATTTTTTTTACACGTTAGGCAGTTATTTCAGGAGAAACTAAGGTAGAAATTTCAACTTTCATATTTGGGTTTGAAAGGGGTTACAAATTTGCAAGTTGGGTGGTGAATAATGCTTGCGCAAGCTTTAGTAAATGTTATATTACCACCTAACTGTGAATACGTAAAGAAGATCCTGAAATATCCTTGTTAGAAAACTTATTTTATGTTCAGTGCTAAGTTGGCAACATGCTTGCTCCGCATTTCCACTGGCTTTTTTTATTCCATTATGCAATTAAGACTTTTGGAAACCGTTGCCACCTTTCTATGTGTATGTATGAAGCGCTTATACAGCTGTCTACATCTCTTATTACTTAAGCATATCATACAGTAGTAAAATCGTTCTTCATAATTCTGATGGTAACAAAGTATATTTCTTTTAACAACAGTTCTTGATACGAGTTACCAATGCATGCACGAGCATTATTCATCCAAAATTTTCAAATACGTAACTCCCTTCAACTCAAATATCAAAGTTGAAATTTATACTGTAGTTGCTCCTGATAAGTGTATAAATTGTGGAAAAAATCTATTCTTATCTAATCTCCCATCAGAGATACGGATGTCCAATGTTCCTACCAAAATGTGCACGAGCATCATCAATAATTTGCAAATTTGTAACTCCTCCCAACTAAAAAATCATTAAAATTAAAAATTATCTCGTAGTTTGTTCTGACTGACATAAACGCATAGCGTGTGAAAAAATACTTTTTCATATTTTCTCGCACCAAAGCTACTGGGCCTCCAATATGCAGAAAACACGAGTTTTTGTATTTAAAAAAAATCATAAAATATTAAGGAAGCATATATGCCTATCAGCCGATCTGTATACTTTTAATATATACACTATACTATTCAGTCCCTTCCGAGCGAAAAAGCACCCTAAAGACCGGAGTTGTTTCTATTTCGACAATCACATTTCGATATCATTTTGACCAGTTCGATTACGTTTAATGGTTTCATGCAGTGCAGAGGATTTAAATTATTAGGCAGATGTTATTGGAAAGATTTGTTCTTGTTTGAATATCCTAGCAGGTATTAACATTTTCCGTAAACATCTACTAACGCAAATTTTGGTATGCACCGGAATACAAACATGGCCGCTAATTATTAATCGGATGGTATAAAAATAAATGAATACCCGTTTAGAACTATTCGTATATAAGGGATATACATATTTTTAAAAATAAGTGAAAGCGATAGAGCAGTTAAGCAGGACGATTTCAGTTGCACTATGCACTAAACCTTGCTTGAATAAACGTTATTGGACTATTTTGGATAAACACAAAGTATGTATAAAGGTGCCCCCTAAGCAAATATCAAACTCCGCGAAAATTTATCTGGCTACACCGCTGGATAGCAGTAACTTGCATGGAATTTATGACCCATTATTGTGAAAACTGTTTTTGATTGCATTTTCTCTCTTGAATTCGAAGATGCGATCTGTTTTCTGCTAGCACGTCAGGTTTACCAGGTGTATGCATAAGTTTTTGCCGTTTTTTTTTTTTGGTAAAGAAAACACATAATTTTCAAGGGAAATTAATTTTGTTTTATTCAAAATATTGGCCATCTGTTTCTACACATTTCGCCCATCTTTCAGGTAATTGATGCGTACCATGCCAGAAAAGCTGCTTGTCTTTTGCGGCAAACCATTCGCCGAGCCATTTTCCAAAGTCTTCGAAATTGCTGAAGTGCTGCTCTGCAAGCGCGTGCCCCATTCATGCGAAGAGATGATAGTCAGATGGCGCGAGGTCTGCGGAATACGGCGGGTGCGGAAGGATGTCCCATCCAAGCGATTTCAAGGTGTCTTTAGTAAAGAAAAAGTAGGGCTTCTACGCATAACTGCTACTGGTAAATTACCGTTTAACGTGTCACCTCCGGATCACTTCTCTGGATTTTTTTGTATATAGGTAAATCTCCATGTGTCACCTTCGCCTCCACTTTCGCCTCCCACCTTCACCTCCACCTTCACCTCCGCCTCCACCTCCGTTTTTTTGTGACTAGATTTAATGATTTTTTTCTCTGCTACTCTACCGCCGTCTATTAATTTCTCTTGTTAACTATCAGAATTCCTCACCTCTCTACCGCCATCTGGTAATATCACAGCTAATTGCTGCTATTATCATAATTCATTAACATTATTGCTAACATATTGTGTGTTAATCTATTGATATGGTTGCTAACTTTTGAATAGTGTTATAACTAAGTAATGAATTGTTAGTTTCCTATACAGGCGCAATCAGAAGTACTTCAGCAGCTGCTTTGCATCGGGTGAATACCGTAATGGTATATTTAACATGAAACATGCTCGTGAAAATTTGTTACTGTCACGATGAACTTGTTTATTGCTGTAAGAAAGCGGTGAAGTTTTAAAAATAACATCAAATTATGTTATTAGCTTTTTCGTTCTGAGATTGTTATAAAATCCATATTTTGTATGAATTTGCTTTGTGTTTCATGATATTACTTCGTTGCGTGTGCAACACCGGAAGTTTCTATCAATGTGAATTTCATGTGAAAATCATATTATGTGTGGGTGTATTAAAAATTCTCGGCTGCATATTTTTTATCTCTTTCTCCTTTTTTGTATCTGTGATATGCATGAAAGAGTGAATTGTAGTTTTACATGCAATGTAACAAAGTTTTGTTTCTCTCCTGAAAACTCTAACTTGCAGAAAACATGTTCACTAAAATTGTTCTATCACTCTTTCGTTTTACACATCATAAATGTATGAAGTTTGAGCTATAACTATTACTGTACAATAAGTGTTTTCGGGGACTGTTTCTTCAAAATCCATTATAATTTTAATATTGGTTCTTTCGTTAATAACATCTTGTTTGCGTTTACTTGTATTAATGACATACATTGCACGATTTTCTATAAACTCTTTTGGGGAATAAAACATATCAGTATTTTTCTGTGTTGCACGTTTAAAAGCAGTGTAACTATCATACATTTTAAGATAATCTGCTTTTGTGATATCCAGGTTTAAATTCTCAGGAGGGAAGATTTCGTTACGAGCATTTTTTAAATAAATATTCTTAATCTTGCGTGTATCAAACTTACTAGCGTCTTTCTCTTAAGTATTATCATCACGATTAGTTTGGAAAAGAACTATTACAAAATCAGGCATATCAAACTGCAGTGAGTTAAACTGTGTTGTTACATCAAATTCGAAATAAGAACCTGAAACATGTCGTTGAACACTTTGATACATGAGAAATTCAATTGGTATTTGAGGTTGTCGAAGTATATCTGCTTTTAATTTCATCGAATAATTTTTCCCGTATTCAACAATTGGCATTCTAAACTCCATTGAAGTAATCACTAATTTAGCAGTATGAGCTAATGTAGCATCATCTAGAGTACCATCTGCTTTCTTTGTTTTCCAGCGATAAAATAAAACATCATTATTTGCACTTCTTTTAAATGTTATTCGAAGCCCACTCTTCCACATAATTTCCTTATAGTCATTAAAGAAACCAAACAGCAAACGTAATGGAAACAACACTGTATTCTCTTTCCGTGGAAGTTTCGCATCAGTTATTAATCCACCTGACTTAAAATATTCAAGCTCAGACTTTGATAATCGACATGTGGCAATAGCAGTTGAAGTGATTCCTGGATAATCTATTCTATCAATAACAGTACCATGTTTGCGTACCTCTACCAGCGAAAATAAGTACGGAACAAAATTATCAATTAATTTAATATTTGACCCTTGCAGTAAAAGTTCCTCCAGCATCTCTTCCAATTACTTCATATTTCATGTATAAATCGCCGTAGTGTGGGTGCACAAACCCATCGCCGGAAGTGACGTCAAATTCTAAGTCTTTGTTTGCTTCATTCAAGTTATTAAATGTACGACGATTCAATGGGAAAGATTGATACTCATAGCTTTCCATAAATTCCATCTTTAAAAAAGACTATATTATATTCAACTTTCTTTCTTTTCGCTATCATTTTTGCTATATAAAAAATCATTTTAAGAATCATCATTTTTAATCATGAGAATTACACTTGTTATTGCACCACCAAAACTAATTGGTTCATGCAATTCATTACTAACACTTATTTCAATGGAACGTACATGGCTCTCTTGTATAGGAAAAAATAATGGGTAAATAATGAGGCTCATAAGCAATTGGTTCTAAAAATTCTGTTAATGGTTTAAATATTGCTATAATATTAGTTTCCTTGTGCTTATACCTGCTATAATCTGCTATAATCATACCTTGTGCTTAAGTATCTGCTATAATCATACCTCTTGCTAAATTACAGTGTATATTAAATGTTTCAATACTTAAGAACTTTGGAAGAAATTGACCAATGTGAGTTTCTTCTGGCTTAAGTTCACTATTATTCTTAAAACCTAATAAATTACCAACAGTTCCCACATTAAAATTTTCTGCAAATGGTGTAACTTCCATTCGATGAGTTACATGATTTTCATTTAGAAGCACTTCTTTAGGTAGTGATGATGCATTATACTGAACCGGTGGTATATTATGTCACTCTCGTTTATGAAAGTAGGTATTGCTACTTTTTGTTATATTTGGTATTAAGTACATACTATAAAATGCAATCAATGCAATTTTCAAATTGTAATTTTGATTATCAATTTCATTACGAAGATTCAGCCGAAGCTTTGGTGTAGTCCCCGATAAGTGCAGCACAATAATTTTTCTAATAAAAGACTATGTAATATACTATTTTTATGCATGATTCATTAAGTAATCAAGTTTCAATCTTTCAATAGCTTGATGAAAATTGTTTCCATCAGATAAGAACTTTAATAGTTTAATACATAAATAACCACAAATCACATCGTCGAAATGTTGTATTCGATCACTATTATATTCAATTATAGTGTTATTAGGATTTAAATACTCAATCAAAGACTTTGGAGGTACTCCACCAAATGAATCGAATATGCAAGCTTTATTATTTTCATACCAATAACAAATCCAGTGAGTTCCTGTATTAATTGACCGATCTAAGTTAATAACTGCACATTCTTGTTTTAACGGTGGAGTAGAAGGAAGATTATCCGACATGTACACACCTCTAAAGTGTTTAATATTCAATTCTTTAGCTATACGTTCGAGATCATAATTGGTGAGCGCTTTTTTTACTCTATTTAAGTCCTTCAGAAGCTTTTTCTTTCTTTGTTTAAGTCCTTTACCTTTAGTCAGAATTGATGATACCATAACTTGATTATGACGCTTTTGTTTTTCTAGTTCTTGTTTATTTTTCTTCGCATCGACTACCGCCTTAGCTATAGCCGCTGAACCACCTGCAAGACTACCAACCGCTCCCAATGCAGCAAGTATCGCAGGAATTGTAAAAATGAAACCACCTGTTTTCGGTTGATTACGTAATTTCTTTAATTGTGCTAAACTTAATGTTAGAGCCATATTATGACCCTTTTTAAGCATTTTTGTTTCTTCGCAAGTTGAGCTTTATTTAAGATATTGCTAAAATTTAATGACTTTAATTCTTGTGCCGGAATTTGAAATTTTACTCCCTTTGCTTTCATTGTATAAAAATACTATATTCATAATTTTGAATTTATTCAACAACTACGGCTCAAGCTTCTACCAAGTGTTTAAGAAAAAATGCAGCAATCTATAAACCCCACCCTATTTTCCGTTTTGTGTTCATTGCCATTGCTACTCCCAATGAAGCCAATTTTTCACTTAAAGCAGCATCTTTGCTAATAACTCTATCAAAAGCTTTAAACTTTAAGTCTTGATAACCTCTATGTCTATCTGATAAATCTTTAAAGTTCTTATACGCAATACCATGCTCTCGACATGCTTGATCTAATCTATTTATACCCCGATCACCTTTCGCTAATCTTTCATCTAAACGTGTACCAGGATCACAGAACTCGTAGCCTGGAAGATGAAGTTCAAAAGGTAATTTATTAATGATATCGTTCACTAAGCCTTTACCTTCATTAGTATGCCAAAATTTTGGTGGAAGAATATGAATGATTTTTATGAGGTAACCTAAACCTTTTGGATTCGATATAATAAAATTGGATAATCGAGATGAAATCAATTCCATAATACCCACTTTCTCATTATAAAAATTCTTATTCCCAGCTGCTTCTTCACCTGCTATAACTAATAATCTATCCACTAACTTTCTAACATCATCCATCAAAACAAATTTTTGTGGCATATTTGTGTAGCGCTTAATCCCCTTTCCTTGCTTCCTTTCTTTTAAACCTTCACCTTTAGTTTTCAGTTCAAGCCAAATAGGTTTAATTAATGTTTCGTACTTATCGCTGGAGCTTGATTTTACTCTATTCTGTGATGGATCATGATTCTGATATAAAGCATTCGTTATCTTTAAAATTTTCTTATAAGTTTCATAATCTTCATTAGTAAAACCTACTGGTTGTTTACGAGTTATTAACTCCCATAAACCTTCTGTTCCTTTAAATTTTTCGTAGATCGGGGTTGATGTATCTTGTGTGATTTTACTCTCACTATAAATAATTAAATCATCATTTTCAAAGAAAACATTATAACTTCCAATTTTTCACTCCACTACTCCAGCTATATCAATAGAATATAATCCAAACACTTCATCTTTATCTAACCTATTAGTACTTAAATATCGACTCGCTAATGGATCTAAATTAATTTCTTTCTCTTCATCATCTTTCGTTTCTTTAGTCTCTGGCAATGCCTTAGGTGAAGCAAATAACCGTTTCTCAAAGGAGGTTTCTGATGGTGTTGCTGGATAATTAATTATATGCTGTTGTGCTACAGGTATAAGTTCTGTAATTAGATTTCAGTTGCCATCGCTTACTCCTTTAATTTCTTTTCCCAAGCTTTCAATCGCCTCAATCAATGGTTTGTCTTGACGTTTTTGCTTTTCATAATAGCTACGGTGACTCTCATTCCATTCTTTAAAACGTTTCGCGAAGATATTTTGTAATTCAATATTAATTAATTTACGTTTTGACATTATATGAAAAAAGACTATATTATTTCCGCTTTGAAAAAAAGGAATGTACGTACATCAATTGAAAACGTTAAACGTATATGATATAAAACGATCACTCGATTATAAAGAAATGATCGATTTTGTTTCCATTGTTCGACTTTCTCGTCATATCGATTGTTATAAAACCATAAGGTTCCTTCCATGCAATAGAACAAATATCCTTAAATTTATTAAATGACATATCACCAACAACAAACTCATTATAAATATGCCTTAAATTCGTGTTATCCTGACGAAATACACATAAAAAATTTGGATTATCTCTAATAAGTTGTTTCGGAACTCTACCGTATGTTTGTGCTAAGTAAAAACAATCCATTCCTTTATGTCTACCCTGTGTGAAGTAATTCCGTACCTCATTCTGATCTTCTAATATATAATCATCAAATATAATAACAGACCGTTGCTCGCAATCTTCCAACTTTATAACGGAAGGTTTAAACGTAGCCAACTGATAGTGGAATCTTTCTTGTATTTCATCATAAATATGCCGCAGTTGTTGATACTTAGGTTGTTCTAAACTTTTAGAGAATGCGTATAAGTGTCTACCATTTCAATAAAGCCAATTCGGAGCTAGAATAAAATTATCAATACCTAGTGTAGTTTTGCCGCAACCTGATGAGCCTATTATTAAGCAACGAATGTTATTCGGAAGTAATTCACCGTTCAACTTACCATAATCATTAACTAGCAAAAGTCGTTGCTTAACACTCCACATTTTATGATTGATTAACTATATTATAGCTATGAGATCGATCCAAGAATTATCATTCGAAGATAAACCTAACCACTTAACTAATGCTTTATTTTTAGTTCTACGTCAAACCTTTTCAATTAAGTATACGTGAGGGTGTTTGGTCTTCATTAGTTCTTGCTCATAAAAACGGCACTTAATAATCTCATTGCGCTCGTCTTTTAAATGATATGTAGGCGGATCAGTCTTAAAAACAGTAGCAATTTGAAATATTTCTGTGCTCCAATTGCGAGTGAAGCCTCTTTCAAACTTATTTTTAAACTTGCTAATTCGAACATAATCTCCCACACTACATTTCCCCTTTGACGATGCTAAATACTTTTTGCTATAAACCGTTGATATTAATTTTTGTTCGTTTTCTTTCTTCACGGCGTCAATAGGTTTCATTTTTACCGTGCTATCTTTTTTTCGTTATATTTATTCATTAGTGCTTGTAATATATTGTACCATTTGTAATTACCTTGCAGTGTGAATTGCTTCTACATCAAATTACGTAATGTTTTATTAAATCTTTCAACAATACTAGCTTTTTTATCGCTGTATGAAGAGTAATGAGTAATACCTTTTTGCTTCATTAATTTAATAAACTCTTTGTTTTAAAACTCGCTACCGCGATCTGTTTGCAAATACTTTGGTGCTTGTTGAGTCGCTTCAAGTATTGAATTAAACGCTCGTGTAACTTCTTTCCCTGTTTTATTTTTAACTGGTACAGCCCATGCATATTTAATAAAAGTGTCAATAATAGTTATAAGATAAGAATACCCTCTATTTAATTTAGCTAAACCTTTCAAGTTTCCTGAGTTCATTTCAACCAAATCTGCTTGCCATAAATCATGTACACCCTTGGTTACAACAAGTATTCGTTTATAATTCCGTCTTGCGGGCTTGTGTAGTTCTTCAACAATGGCTAATCTACTATTCATTCTATTGAAAATTAATTAAGAACTAATTTAAAGATCGAGAAATTAATTGAGCAATAAAGATCAAATTAATACTTATTGGATATTCACCTGGTGAAAATTTATCTGATCGACCTACAGGCACATCGCCTTCAACAACATCGAACTCATGAAAATGTCGTCTTCAGATGGAGCATCTGGCACTCTACTACCCTCATGTATTCCTAATGATAAATTGCCATACTTTTGTCCACCACTTGCTGAATATATATCAACAATAAGAAACTCTTTATTCTTCTTCTTAAGCCAATGAAAACCAATAATTTTTAGCTTACCCAAAAAAGGAATTTCAAAATATGGAGTATTCATATCAAATTAATAAACTTTACCACTAAAATTGCCACGCGTGAAGTTTCGTTCTTAATTAGGTATTGAATAAATTGTAAACAATTGAACACTATGTAAGTTGCGTATTGATGTTAACAGTCCATTAGTTTTAGCGTGCATGGCTCTATACAAATCGCTTTTCAATTTATCTTCTGTCTTTCAGTTTTGCGATAATTTCATTCTTTATTTCATCGTTATTGCTATTAAAGCCTGTTATCGATATGAAATTTATAATATTATCTTGTACTTTCCAAAGTTGAGTCACTGTAGGCATTAGAGCTATTGATACTTCTACGTTACGAAAGTCATTAATATCAGCATATTTTTAGATAAGTTATTAAGAGAATTAGTCACAGAAGTGTATTTCGTTTCTAGATCACTGATTTGTTTCTGAATATTTGCGATCAATATGTTATGTGTTACTTCTGTATCCTCTAAACTTTTCAACATATTCTTTAACAGGCTAACTATTTCATTAATCCCATGAACAGAAATGAATTTTGAATGTTCTTGAATTGCTTCTTTAACTTCATTTTGAACATTAGTTAACACTTCTTGTATACCAGAAAGATCTTCTAATGTTGGAAGAAATGTTATACTAGTTTGAAGGTTTTGTAATTGAATTTTAATATCGTCTGTTACTTCAGGGAGGTTCTCAGTTGTTTCGATTACAGTTCGAATATTAGCTATCGTCTTTTTAATTATTTCTACTTCTTGCGAAGTTGGAAGTGTGTTAATAGTTTCTTGCAGTGCAGTTAATTTTAATTTTATTTCATTTTGATTTTGATTTGTAGCTAATTCACTTAAAGACTTTCGTATACTCTCGATATCAGATTGCTTTGGTGTGTTCTTTTGAATTTCAATTAAATCACTTTGAACGGTGCTTACAACATGCTGAAGATTAATTAAATCTGTAGGAAGATTAAAACTCTCTAATTTCTTATTTAATTTTGCAAGTGCTTCCTGTAAACTACTTACCTCAGTAGGAATGTTATTCACAATAGTCTGTAGATTCTTTAGTTCAATTTGAATATTCGTGAGTTCCGATATATTATTAATTATTGCTTCAAACTCACCAAGCTTTCTACTAATTTCCGATACATCACTATAAACAGGTAGGGTGGTTAGATCATCACGCAGTTTATTTGTTTCATCGGTAATAGTTTTAAGTTCATTTTGTAGAATCGAAATAACTTCTTGCATTTTTTGGAGATCTTTTTGAAAAGGATTATTTTGAAGAGCATTTTCTAATACATTCACAGCTGTTTGAAGATTATTAAACGTATTTTTTAACTCCGTAAGCTTTTTATTCAAATTCTCGACTAGATCTTGTGTGCTGCAGTATTTGTAATGAATTGATTCCTTATTAATTGTACTTCATTTTGAATTGTCGTTATAATATTTTGAACTTCGGTAAAATCATTTTTATTTACTAGCTGTGAATACATAACAATAACACTTTTCAACTCATTATCAAGTTTTTGAAGTAGATCTAGTAAATGTTGTTGAGCTTCTGTGATTTCAGTTTCAGTATTTGAAGATAAAGTATTTCGTAGTGCGTTGATTTCACCCTTTGTTATTTTAATTCTTTGATTTAATACTGTTAGCTGGTTTTCATTGATGTTGGAAAGTGAATCTGATAATGTTTCATGCTCATGCGACTTATATCGCGGGAATCCAAATAAATCAGTAGGCATAATAAATAATAATAAACTATATTATATTAGAATGTAAAGAAAAAATAAAAAAATGTGTTTTAAAAAAACACAAGGAATGTGCTTTATTAACATTTGAACAAGCTTGATAGTAACTATGTACAAACCTTACCAACTATTTAACTGTTACACAAATGAAAATTAATAAAACTCATTTAGAGTTTGAAGGTCGAACGCACACTTCAGAAATTATTTCAGCATCATTATTTACAGTTCTTCGATGACCCCATTGCAATGTGTGTATCTTACAATCAAGAATTTTACGTTTATCATCATGGGGGTCTAAAGCTAATTTATGTTGCTTTTCAGTCGAAAGTGTATGCTTACGTGATTGAATTTGATGTTGCTCTTTCGTTAATTGTTCATCGGAAAACAAGCACTTCTTAAAATCATCAATCGTAATCTCATTTTTCACAATATTTTTCTTCACACCCTTAGCCCGTTTTGTTTCTTTTCTACTGTATTCATAGCATACACTTTCGATCGTAATCCAACAACTTCTTTAAGAGCTATTCCTTTCATCTCATCCTTCATTTTACCTGGTATTTTCTCGTTAATTAATGGGATATTAGATAGATTATTTACAGGATAATTCGATGTGTCAAAATAGTCTATTAAATCATCACACATATCTTTGTAGAAATTTTCGTAAATAATATGATAGACGAACGAATCCGTGTCTTTGTAAACAACAGTAAGCTTATCTCCATATCGAGGTTTCATCACTTCATAATGAAATTTATACATTACTAATTTAGCGAGATCTAAAATTGCACTTCCAATATACACAGGTTTGTTTAATTTTGTGAATTTTCGTAGCAAACGAGTAAGTACAAAATTTTCTGAGTAGATTGTTCTAGATTTAAATTGCGGCATTGCAATGAGTTTTTCGGCTTTTCTTTTATCAGAAACAAATTTTATATCAGTATACTTTCTCACATTTTCCATGGGTTTCCCAAACACGCTGTTGATAAGAAGTTTGTAAAAATCTTTCTCGAAATTGGTTGTTGCCTCTGTGCGTAGCTTGGTGTTTAGATCTATGTAAGGCTTAAGCCACTTTGATTGAGAAAACCATAGAATTCTGTGTACTTTTACAAGTTTTAAACCGTGAGCAAGATAAAATTTTAGCAATCGAAAATGTACAACATAGTTTCTTTTCGGATTTAGCGTTAGTAGTAATTTTCGTTGTTTCCCGTTAGGTGTTATTTCATTATCAGGTGCTAAAGAGTAATCTACATGATCATCATGCAAGTTCTGAGGATAATCTAAGTCTACCTCTGCAAAAAGCCTCGTTCATCTTCGTCGGGATAATTTAGAATTTTGTTCGAATCCCAATTTTCTGATGTTGGATCCCATGAAAACTTTCCATAGGGAAGAGGCATACTCATGGCATGACCATACAAATTATTCGCGTCCAGGTATATTACGAACGAGGTTTCTTTTTGAGGATCGAATTCACTACCGAGAAACTAATTGTTAGCTTTAATATACCTTAAGCTACATTGGGATACACCACCACGAATTGATTATTCGATAAACAAGTGTTTATCAATATCTGAAAACAATTCTAATTTGATTTTAGATTTATAGAGCATAGCTTTCCAAGATAAGCCTGGCGATGTGTATGATAAGGAAGGATCAATTCCATATGAAGTGATGCATGTGTTTCTAAAATGTTCTACCACATCAGCTGTTAGAAAGACATCAGTGGTTAGATAATAATCATGATAATCTTCAAATGTTTTGCAATCGAATATTTCCCATACTTAACGAACTAACAAATAATCTTCATTACTGCATTCACCACCCTTTAGTGTGTTATTAAATGCTGTTTGAGGAGGTAGTTCTGTTTCATTAAATTTCGAAGCGTCAGTAAAATAATCATAAGGAAAAATACCCTTCCTTCTACTTAAATCAAATTTTACATCATCAGGGAAATGAGCATGAGTGTATTTCAGTTCTTCCGGTTTAATTTTTTTACTAATTCAACTAAAGAGTATGGCAAAAACCGGTACAAATCTAAAAATCTTAATTCAATTTTTTACCATTTTCGAGATGAAACCACTTTGAAATTGCAATATACTTTTCCTCACTTTCTGCAAGAACTTTTATATCACCTGGAATACAACCTAATTCTTTCACGAAGAGATGCGTATCATACGAAGATAATCCATGCATGAAACATCCTATAAAATTTTGTTTTTTTACTCGCAAATTACAATTATTGTAAAGAGGTTTAAGATAAGCTCCTGATAAATGATGGTGGTGATGAACTTTTGAGTTATCTTCAGTATAGTCTTCGTCACAAATAGAGCATTTCTCTGATTGTTCGTAATCGAGTTTTTCCAGTGTAGTTAAGGGATTCATCGGCAAATCCAGATTTATTCTATTAACAATTTGTTCTAACTCCTTCTGCAAACTTTTTAGAAAATGCTGCGCTTTATTATCACCTCTATACAAGTGAAGTTCAGTCGGGATTTGATCTGACCAGCAAATTTTGAAACAGTAACTAGCTAATTTATGCTTCTGAATGTTGATAGATTTTTGTCCTCGATGTTCACTAACCGGATTTAATAAACTTTCAAAATCCGCTACTATTACAACATCTGCTTTTAAAAATTAAGGATCGGTTTTAAATTTAATAACCGAACTAATACATGCATAATGACGCGAGTTGGTTCATGTTCTCGACAAAAATTTACATGTTCTGTTAGTTTATGTTCATCTATAAAGTGGTATAAACAACGTCTACAGAAATAATAATGATGTTTATGACTAGTAACCTGACTCCTCACTAAACGAGAAAAAATTCTTATTAAACAGTAATGATGAATAATCGTTATCAGATATGTTGATGGCGATGATGTTGATGCTGTTGTTGTTTCTGTTTCGTTTTTCACACACAGTAAGTCTACACTAGTTACGTTAGATTGATGTTTGCTGATATGAAGGGGAAAGACTTTTTCATTTTTATCATCTATACCATACACATTGATAGAAATTGGAGCATTGGGAAACATTTTATTATAATGCTTCTCAAATTTGGGAACGTCATGTAGGCTTACAGGAAAATTAATGTTATTATTTTCAAAAATGGGAAGTATTTCATGTGCATAAGGCTCGTAGTGAGAAACTTGATTAGCATGTTTTTTTGAATCAACGGGGTTAAGTTTAGCTAGCACAGCGTACAAAAAACGTTTCTGATCTTCATTTTTAATGTTAAGAATAGTTCGTTTCTTCTTAATAATCTTAGGGAGTTTAATATGGCACGACGCAGCAATTGGATTAAACGAATTAACATGCACCTCAAGTTTATGATTAGGAGTAGAGGATAAGGACCAACCTGAACCCTTAACCGCTCTGTCCTCTTGATATACCTGTAATTCCTCCAATATTTTTAATAGTATCTCCCACAACCGCAGATTTCGAAAATAACTTATTGCCACTATGTACTGGGAAACACTTTGTTTCTCCACCCATTTTCACAAAATCAGCACTTAAAATAAAATTGATTTTCAAAACTGTATCACATTCACAACTTGCTTCTCCAAAAAATGTGCACAATTTTTTTCTATAGAAGCGAGAAAACACTGCGTATCTCCACTGTCGCTATTAGTGAGTTCATAATCAGCGAATGTCTGGCATAAGGCACTTTTCGTTGGTACATACGAATGCATATTTTTCATATGTCGATCAAAATTTTTCATACTAATTTCATTCTCACACACTAGACATTTTTCCCTTGTTAATTTGAGTTTCTTAGCAAGCACTGTTTCTTCTTCAATATTACTCTGGGAGAGGATTTTTTCGTGATTTTTGTCTAGCAATATTCTTTTTTAACACAGATTCACCACAATCTTCACACAGAATTTTCTCCATTTCTTTTTTGGAGAGAAAAAGAACTATATTTAAGAAAACCTTCTTTTTTTACCCTAGTTTTTGATTAAAATGTCTAATACTCAAAATATATTTCATGTACACGAGAAAAGTACTTATTCTCTATTGATCTTCAATAGATAATGCCACAGACTATTAGATTTTCAGTTCAAACAATTTTCCCAATTTTTTTACTAACTTTGAAGCACTAGAAACATATTGCAAGTAATAATTTAGTTTTAGTAATCAAATTTTCTTCGCGTAGCAAGCGATAGATAATCTAGTACACGTAACTTGGCAAAGAAGAGTAATCACTGCTGTTGTAAAATCGACAAAGCTAGGTTTGCTTATAATAGACAAAAGGCTTTCAATACCATGGGCGGATATGAACACTATTAGCTACGAGCGTCATGAATATGAAGTAGCCAGGAAACGAGAACAATACATTTTCTCTTCATAAATAGCTCACATCTCAAAAAAACTGGGAGCATATCCGTTTTATACTTTTGAATCAGTTTTTTATTCCCATTTGAAAAGAATCAACAAGAGAGATTTATTATTCATTTTTCATAAAATCTCCATTTATTCCCCTGCTATACATTTCTGACAGTCAAGAAGAATTATTCCTGTTTATCTCATGCCATAATAACAGGAAATAATTTGAAAAGAATTTATTCAAACTTTTTGATTATTTATTTTGATAATATGGGTGTGATCTAGAAGTATTGAATAAATCAAGGTTGGGTTATGTAACTGGGGAGGTTTTAACACGCCAACACGCAGACACACACCCACACATGTATGGATAAAAAGAGACGTCCGATTGATAATCAGTATAACTGACAAAACATTTTCAAATAAGGAAAGTGTATGATAGAAACTTCCGGTGCTGCACACGCAACAAAGTACTATCATGAAAGGCAAAGCAAATTCATACAGAATATGGATTGTATAACAATTTCAGAGGGAAAAAGCTAATAAGATAATTTGATGTTATTTTTAAAACTCCACCGCTTTTTTACAGCAATAAACAAGTTCATCGTGACAGTAACAAATTTTCACGAGCATGTTTCATGTTAAATATACCATTACGGTATTCACCCGATGGAAAGCAGCTGCTGAAGTACTTTTTCTTTACTGTCTTTCACTGGTTTTGCTGGGTGAGACGGCGCATTGTCGTGTAACACAATCACTTTGCTATGTCTTCGGGCACATCCAGGTCGTCTTTTGATCAATGCGCGATTTAAATTAATCATTTGTTGGCGATAGCGTTGTGCATTAAAGATTTCGCCGGGCTTCAAGAGTTCATAATACACAATACCGCTCTGGTTCCACCAGACAAAAAGCATGGTCTTCTTGCCGAAGCGATTTGGCCTTGGTGTTGAAGGACCGGGTTCGCCAAGTGAAAGCCACGATTTTTCCGCTTCGGGTTTTCAAAATAAATCCATTTTTCGTTACTCGTCATAATTCGATACAAAAAGAATTTTATTTCGTGGCGTTGAAGCAGCATTTCACAAGTGACTTTGCGATTTTCCATTTGACGTTCATTCAAATCGTGTGGGACCCATTTACCCAGTTTAATGATCTTCCCCATTGGTCGTAAACGTCTGCTGATTGTTTTCTTGTGACACATTTAATGCTTTCGCTAATTGCTGTTGAGTTTGAGTTGGGTCATCCTCCAATAACACCTGCATTTGCTCGTTTTCGCACTTTTGTGGTCTACCAGAGCGCGCACTGTCTTTCACATTGAAATCACCACTTTTAAATTGTCGAAACCATGTCTCACATGTTCTAATCGATGGAGCGTGTTCACCATATGTTTCTACCAGCACACGATGACTTTCAATAGCCTTTTTCTTTTGATTAAATAAGAAAAGCAATGCGTGCCGAAAATGTTCTTTTTCAGGCACAAACTTCTACATGATCACTGAACGATAAAACAAAGACGCTAGTGTTTGGCGGACTCAGCTTCTGTATGTTTGTAATTTAATGTCAGACGAACAAAATGACGTATGTGTCAAATGAATACGCTTTTGTTTTGAATAAAACAGTTTTGTCTCCGTGAAGTTGCTGACTGCAGGAGACAGAGACAAAAAAGTCGCGGGACTGTTTTGTCGGCAATGTGCGGGGGGCCTAATACGTAAAAGTGGCAGCAAAACTTTCCATTATCACCGCGATTATTACCAAACCATGACATTCTCTTCCAGTAGTCTAGGTTTTTGAAACCCTCCACACAAGCTCGATACACCTTGTCTGGAGTCCAAGACTTAGTCTGGTCTGCGAGCTTCATCCAGAAATAGCCAAAATATGCATTTTTTACGAACTTAGTTACATCCTGTCTCTGCTTTACTGTCATATATAACCCGGATATGTAGCAAAATATATACGAGTCATTAATACAACCACGTTTAGCCATTTCTTACACAACAAATACACCACTGCTCGATCAGCGAATTCACAGGGTGAGAGTGAGAGTGAGATGGAGAACGAGAAATATTTCGTACCAGGCGAGTCGAAAGTTGACTGTACTGACGACTGAACATATCTACTGTGGATAAGCGTAAAACAAAGTGTTTTTTTTTTTAGTCGTGGTACTCCTTGGTGTGCACAGCTATTGAACTACTGAGGCTGTGGATGAACTGTGAATTTGCTCATCGAACACTGCTATATTCGTTGTGTAAGAAGTGGCTAAGCGTGCTTTTTTTCGTGGTAGTTCTAAAGTTGGTTTTTCAGGATTTGTAAATGTAAAAGTATGTTTCAGTACTGAAGCAATGAACGAACGATCAATAACTGCCCCGAAGCATTTGAGTGATTACCATTTAGCATGAACAAATAGAAGCAATCTTTACAACCCTAAAACAATTCGTACGCCACTTTTCAAATTATTTGACTGAACCTCTTTTAGTATGCTCCAGTTCATTACAACCTTTTCAAAAATCATCAACATTAAAATAAGATGAAATTAACACAAAAATTTACAGCCACTGTGACCGGAACTCGAACCCGGATCTCCCAGTTTCCGGTCAGATTTGCTATCTATTAATGATCACGATACGGCTTATTATCTGTGTATAAAGATTACTCCTCACACTTTTCCATCTTCTAGTAGCGTATTATAAGATAAAAGCATTCCATATGTGCTGCAAACATGTAGGAATTTGTTCTGCAAATATATAGTTCGAAAGAAGCAGTTATTAACCCCCACTTTGATTGAGTATTGAAAGTAAAGGTAATGAACTCCCATTAATAAAAAGGTAGGTACGCCAAATCCAAAATTTAATAAGCAGGGTGGTGTGCTGCTTGGTGCCCCTTTCCCCACTTCGAGCACTGTACTGGTCGTCTTACAAGCAAACATACTGATGGGGCAGAAAAAAGTTCTAAATTTCATTTCTCCGTCATTATTAGAATGTCAAAATATCTGCACATGCAAATTTTGGCAACTCAAGCGCAATTTAAGAGATATGGATGATATTAAAGTCAGATTCTTGTTTCTGAACAGTGAAGAAAATGTGTGGAAATACCCTTATATTTGTAAAATGCTGAAAGTAATGGAAAGCAAATACGTAGTAATTGTTACTGGGTGGAAGTAACTACCTGTTGAAGGGTATATACTTCACGGCCGCCATCTTGAAGTCAGCTATATTGAATATGGAATTGTTTTAAATGGGAAGGAGGTCGTGTGATATGTCATTCTGAGCTAGAATTGCACGAGAAACACGTTTCTGAAGTCAGTTTTGCTGTAAATGTATTATTGTGAGAGATAATGTGTGACATTAGTATGAGCAGTGGCGTAGTTACGAATTTCTCAAGGCAGGGGATATCTAGACAATTATATCCTTGGCAGTTATGCAACTCAACACAACCAATTTCTTAAAAGAGTATATTTCAGTTTTTTTTTTAATATAGTTTTAAAACAGCACGATTATTGTGCGGAAAAGTATTAAGTGCATGCATGTATTATATCTGCATAGTTTGCGTAGTTCAGTTATAATTCTAATATAAATTTAGCCATATTTGAAACATGAGATTGGATTTTGTCAAGAAGAAGAGTTTCTCGACCAACATTTACTGATGCTTATACGCACTTTGATAAGTTTTCTTTTGTAAAACTACCAGTCCGTTCAGCCACATTTGAAAATTTGAACTTTTCAAAGATAAAAATTCATATTCATATTTATTCGTTTCAGAGTACAAAATATAATCTTTGGCTGAACGGTGCATATTGTACAAAATCTGAAGCACCTTTAAAAAGTTTGGAAACCTGATATGCTTCCATTGCACTTTTATTAGTTTTTTTTTCGAAAGTCGCAATTAGTTAGAATAGTTTGCATACATAGAAAATTTAAAATTCTGCTAACTGTGGGACTTTTGTTTTCGTGTTCAGTTTCTTCATTTTAAAGCCTCAGATAATTTCTATACTATAATTTCTGATAGCTGATTTAGGAAGTTGATTTTGACTGCATTAGATATCCTACACCCATGCTATTCTTTCATACAGCTCAGTGACGTATCCAAGCAGAGTTTAGAGAGTGCCGAAAACGTGGGAAAATGAACCTTAGATTTTCATATTTCTAATACCACGAAAAGTAGAGTTGATACATCGTGGTACCCTCAGAAATTTTAAACCTACTCTATTTAAAAATGCAGATTTCAAAATTCAGCAATGGGCGCGCAAGGGATTCCTTAAAGGCAGTAGGGAATTCCACAATATATCTGAATGGAGGTAGGTCGAAATAAGCATGAATTAAACGACTTACCGTGTGAGTAAAGATGACACGTCATCCTCAGCATAAAATCGGGCAATAATATTAAATCTCTTTGGTAATAAGTATATAAAACATTCCATGATTTTATGCAATTCTTACTCCGGCTTGTTATTCAACCACGCATCATTACTTTTTTTTAGAAAATCGTTCGATGTATGGAATCTACGTGAGATATCGACTTGGTGCAAACGAATTATTTGTTTCCTAATGAAAACAGTCCCATTCATGTACAATTTGACCATATTTACTTCAGATAATTTCTGTGAATCCCTTAATTCCTTTGGGGAATCCCTTTCGTGTCCATTGCAAAATTTTGAAATATGCATTTTGGAATAGTGCAGATTTAAAGTCTTTCAGGGAACCATGCCATATCAGCTTTACTTTCCGTGATGTTAGATATATGAAGTTTTGAAGTTCATTTTCCTACGCTTTTGGGACCCTGTAGCTTTGAAACTATTCACGTTTCGAAAATGTATCTGAGGAACATTTGTCTTGTTCTGATGTGAGGAATGAGTACCAGACGTTTGTTGGTGCCGGCCGGATGGCCGAGCGGTCTGCGGCGGTAGGCCATCGGCTCGAAGGTCCCGGGTTCGAGTCCCGGCAGGGGCATGGGTGTGGATTTTAACAGCTAAAGGCGAATTGTGACGGGCCGAAGTCCAAAGTTACTTGACTGGCCCATATAAAAATACAAATAAAAATAAAATAAATGCCCAGCTGGGACTCGAACGCGGGACTTTCGAGCATATGGCCTACCGCTCGGCCACCCGACCTGCTTTAAAATCATGAATTGCGTTATACTTTTATATCCGTCTTCTCATATTTCAAAATTTTTTATGCTATAGGTGAAACATTTGCACTCTCCATAATCCCACAAATATGCGCTTTCCGTAAGCGAACATAAAATATAAGTGTTCCAATTGATCCAAAATAATTCAATATCTGTCGATGAATTGTTTTAAATACTCCCACATTGAGAGAATATGTTGCACATTATATAAAAATCTCAGCAGGGTACTGTTACAGTATGGCTTGAATTTAAATAAAAATCGCAGCAAACTGCTACCTCCATCATATTCTTAATAAAATAAGATCTCGTAATTAACACGAAAGTTTATCAGATTTGATAAATTATTTTAGATGAATCCTGATATTATTCTTCACAACTTTCAGGCCAACACCACGTTCGGGGAAGATCTGCCAGATTATTACTGAGTCACGTGAATAAACAGCTTTCTAAGAAGATATCACATTTTCATCACTAACAACAAAAATTTCCCATGAAGGAAATAATAAGAGTTCCATCCACTACTGCAGAAAATCATTCAGCTGCATTTAGTCAGGTGAAAAATTCATTAACTGAAACTTAATCGCAAATTTTAATAACTGATTTTAATGGTTTAATTCTTCTCCCCTTCTGACCGAGATAGTCGTGTGGTCTGAGGCATTAGCCTAGCGTCTTCAAGGTTGCGGATTCGAATTCTACCTGGGGCATGGTTGTTTTTTAAATTTAACAAGCGTTGCCCTCGTATAAGCGTGACGGGTCGAAATCAAAAGTTACTAACATTGCGCATAGAAAATAAAATTTACCAAAAGTTTATCTTCACCCTAATGATCTGAAAGATAACATTAGATCTTACAACTGGGATTTCCAATGTGTGTAATTTTAATTTATAAATCATATCTAATGTAACGAGGACATCTGTTAAAGTTATTTCTTCTCTACGTAGAAAATAACTGCTTCAGTAATAGATTTTAAATGTTTTATATTCAAAAAATTTTTCGTTCTACTCTCGTTGGGACTATCAGTACAGGAATTACTACATCCTTCATTAGTGTCTAGAAATCGTCTTTTTTTTTTCTTTGTCGACGCTATCGATATCATCTCAAAGAATGTTTATTTTACTGGTTGTCCTCAAAGTTATTTACCACATTTACTTAAATGTGAAATTACAACGCAGAATGTACAATACGACCCTTGTATATTTATGTATAATTTTATAATTATGTCGGAACAGACGTAAGCTATAGTATTGTTAATACACAATTAATTTTATATTTTAACTAACAATTATATGTTTCCAAAAATAGCTTAATTCTTTTCTTCTGGAATATTCTCCTTCCAATTTCATAAAGGCAGAGTCAATGGGGGGATATATCCGCCATATCCCCCCTTACCTACGCACTGAGTATGAGTTAATATGAAATAGCCTGAAAACACCCATTTGGTTTTGAAATAATGAAGGAATTGAAACCTAAGTGCATACAAATTATTTCTGATTATATTGGCATATCGAGATGCATTTGTATGCAATTAGTTTACATTTCCTTCATTGTTTTAAAACAAAATAATGTTTTCAGGTTATTGCATCAGTAACCTGTACTAATGCCACACGTCATTATCTCTCACAATAATACATTTACGGCAAAACTAACTTCAGAAACGTGTTTCACGTAAAATTCTAGTCCAGAATAACATATTAGACGACCCCTTCCCATTTAAAAAAACAAATAGAGTTTCAAAATTTCGGATATCAGGATGGTGCCCGTGAAGTATATAACCTCCAACAGGTAGAAACTTTTACCCAGTACTCATTACTATGTATTTGCTTCCATTGCTTTCAGCATACTACAAATATAAGAGTATTTCCACACTTTTTCTTCATTCTTCAGAAACAAGAACCTATTATATCATCGATATCTCTCAACGTAATTGTGCTCGAGTTGCCAAAATTTGCATGTGCACATATTTTGACATTTTAATAATGATGGAAAAAATAGAACTTTTTTCTTCCCCATCAGTATGCTTGCTTGTTAGACATTATTTATTAGATCCTTCTAATTTAAACTACTATACAGTCCTTTATTTATTTATGAATAAATCAACTTATTATTTGCGTCCAAACATAGCTTTATACTTTTCTTGCGAAAGTGCTGTTTCCAAGCTACTATAAGGGGAGTCAAAGCTGGATATATCTCCTCCCTTACCTCCGCCACTGACTCCAATCCGGATCTCCCAACTTGTGGTCGAGTATGTTATGCATTACACCACCACAGAATGACCAATTCTTCTGTATGTAGAATCTCCCAGTAGTCGTGTAGGTGCTCCTCACATCTTGACACTCTCCGAGCTCCTAGTAGTCAAGGCGCTTCAAATGTTTCGGAAATTTTTATTGAAGAATTTGGTCCGCAATAGTGTCGTTCGAAAGAATAGATGTTATTACTTTATTTCACATGAGAATGAGATTTATTTTTTATTTTTCTGATTTAGTATTTGAAGTTAAACTGTAAAACATTTAACTATCTGTATACCTTTTTCGTACTTGAAACTCTGTGTTCTGAGGTGTTAATAATTTCTAAAATTTCAGCGAACAGAGTCACTGGGGCATTGCATCTTTTCTGGATAATAAAGTAATATTGTTAAGCAAACCATTTGGGGTAATACCATATGTACTATAGACAAATCTATGGTCGGAGGAATGCATATAGCATTGTTCCAGAAGATGTAAGACCACACAGTATCATTTGGAAATATCTGAGATGTTGTAAACGCTAGGTCAACCACGAGTTCAGTAGAATTATACAGGCAGAAGAGGATCTTTGTTTGTCCTTAACTGCTACCAGATATGAAAGGAAAGAACACATGAATGTTATTCTTTAACTTAACAATCATTATTCAACATGTACGAGGGGAGATCAAATAGTAATGCCTCCTGTGTCACAAAAAAATGTATTAATGAACAAAGAACAAGAAAAGCTATTGCAGATCATAGCGTGAACTGTCCTCTACAGTAACCTACCCTTCAATATAGTCTCCATGAATTTGAACATATTTACGCCATCTTTGAACCCAGGTGTCAAAACCATTTTGGAAAAATTCAGAAGGTTGCTTTTTGACCCATGATTTTAAAGCTGTTTTAACGTCATCCAAATCATTGAATCAACAATCACGTAAGTGTTCTTTTAAAGAGCCAAACAGATAAAAGTCAGAAGGGGCCAAATCAAGGCTGTAGGGTGGGTGAGGCACAACTGACCAACCCATTTTCGCAATCCTCTGATTTGTGAAAAATGACGTGTGTGGGCGTGCATTATCGTAATGAAGCTTGATGGAATGAATGTCTTTCAGTGGTCTCTTCTTTCTAATTGCTTTCTTAAGTCTCCTAAGTGTGTTTACGAGATGCTCAATGCATCAGCAACAATCTCAACTGTAATGCGCCTGTTTCCTCAAATCAATTCCTCAGTACGTTCTCGATTTGCATCTATGATTGATGTTGTCGGCCGGCCGCTTCTTGGTTTATCTGCGATTTCTGTTTCTTCATTGCTAAACTTCTTCACCCAACGCCGCACTTTGCTAATGTCAATTACCGCATCCTCATAAACATTTTTCAAGCGATTATGGATTTCCTTAGGTGGACAACCTTCTTTCGCCAAAAATTCGATGACGACTCTTTTTTTTTAGCTTCAGATCCATGGTTCTAATTACTCAATCTGAACAAAAACCCGTATATTTGTAGAGTAGGGTTATCTCTATCATATAATGCATGGGTAAGTCAGTAGCTGTAATAGAAAACAATATATTATGAGAGAGGCATTACTTTTTGATACCCCTCGTAGCTTCCAACTATAGACATACTAAGGTATGTTCCGCAACACACTTCTTTTATGAATACCGCATTATTCGGAAATTAATTACCGAAATCAACAACGTTCGCATTCAACTCTCCCTGCCACCTATTGTAGGAACCGAATGAACTGTGAATAATAACCGTTGATGGTCACACCAACAGGCAGCTCTTACGCCATATGACGTGTAGCTGGAGATGTACTGTGGCGTGTTAGAGTGCTGTGTCCAAGTTATTGGAATAACGTGATATACGGGTCACTGCAGTGCGTCGCTAGATTGAAAACATTCGTCGGGGTGACTGACCAGTCTCGATGATGAGAAAAGTACAGGGCGCATGTCAAGAATGGATAACGATGCTTTAAATGTACTTTGTTGAGGTAAACCCACGTACCACTACCAGGGTATTTGTTTGACAACTCAACGATTTCCGACTATCTGCACTAAAAAGGCAAAATGAGACAATGGACAACTAGGTACCGCATGAACTGACCAAGTATCACAAAGAGCACCCGGTGGATGTCTGTAATAAACTTTTGGTATTTCACCGCAGCGGTTCCCTACTCGATCGTAATCTAACATGTGATGAAAGCGGATCCTGTACTATAATTGTAAAGGAAGTTTGCAGCACTTGGACGCTACTGAAACCCCCAACTTTTCAAATCTAAAGTTGACGTCATAAGGTTTTCTTAGTGGTAGTCAACACTAACTGTTGCCCCTTACATGTTCTTTCCTCGTGATTAAACTATTAACGCTATAACATAATCTGCAGAAATTGCCGAAATGCAGTGACAGTTATGTGAGAGGAAGCCCTCGTTGACCGATAGTAACGATTCTCTGCTCTAAGCTGACAATGTTAAAGTTTCCAAATAAAAGACGAGTGATCTGAGGTATGAACACTCCCACTTTCTCCCGACTCAGCATTAACAGATTACTACATGTCTATATAACTAAGTCACTTCCTGAAAGACACTGTGTTTACAACAGGGATAGCGCATATGAAGTTCCTTCAGCGACTCTGTTGCCACGATTGACAGCCTTGTGTATCGTTGGCGAGCTGTGTCGCTACAGACCAAGACTTATTTGAATGAAGCGACATATTTGCTCAATTCCAAAACTCAAATCCAAACCAGTATGAGGTACGAAATCAGTTCTTTATTTCCGAACAACCTGGTGGCAATACTATGCTATGAATAACATTACTACTGTTTACCATTTTCTTGATACATTGTTAGAGTTAATTCGGATTAAAATATTACCTGTTGTTGGATACACATGTGGCGTGCAATTACAAAGTGTTTGAGCTGTTACCATTCTGCACTCCATCAAGCATCGGTTAAATGAATATACCTTTGTAAGTTTCAGACTCCGTTCGTTAGAAAATAAACATCTTCGCTGCCAAATAAACAATTTTCGTACAGCTTCAGTGCTTGTAATGAAAAATATGTCTAAAAACATGTAGAGTTTATGGTAAGTATTGAACTGGATGAACCGTCCTGGAATATCATATGGTGAGTATACTGCTACCTGCAAACAAACAAAACAAGTCAGAGCTGCGATTAGACTAACAATTGCAAAGTCCCTTTATATCATTTTAGCCACGCAGGCGTTAACTTCTATAAAATACCTCTGCTTAAACACACCATTACTCGCTACAGGTTTTCGCCCTTCCTCATAGGGAAACGCTTAATTTCAACTATTGGGGAATTTAAATGTAAGTAGTAGGAGCTCGTTAAGGAGCTTACCTCTGCATATACACACAATTGTTCGCTATTATATTTCGTATTTCTCGTTAGAGAAATGCTTTTATTCAACTATTAGCAAATTTTCATGTAAGTATACGGGGACACTGGTCCCCGACAACTTCCCTTTATTTCGCACTTACGCTTTGACTACTTTAAAATTACGACGTTAATGCCACGTCTCTAGCCATTTTCAGCTACAAATCGAACTAAAGCTACAGCCATCTACTGGTAGATCTGGAAACAAATGATCTGGTTAGGGACCCAGACTACACGGCAGATGGAACTTGAGTCACTCCACCAATCACGAAGTTCTGGACACGGACATTATGAGAGGCATAGCAGGTCCCTTTGTCATATCTTTGTTATCGAGGGAATAAAAATCTGAAAGATCTCTTCAGTCGCTGTAAATCAGTGGCGAAACTTTAAGTGAAAACTTTAAAACTGAACACCAAAAATGAAAATGTAATACTTATAAGGATTTTCTACACATTTTGCTGCTACGAAAAGCCGTCTAGTTTCATCCAAGACATTTCTAACATCGTAATAAAACATATATTCTTCTTTTAAGCGCTTGTCGTGATAGTCCTACACTCTGCAAAATTTGAAAAGCGATTCCAAACCTTTTATTGGTGAAGATTTTAGAAACTTAAAATAATGTACGTCTTTTGAAGTCAGCATGTAGGGAACGAAAGTCACGTTGATAAAGATACTTTACGGAGAAACTATGAAATAGTTCAAAAACGTCTTTTAAGATTTTTACAACCCATGCCTGGCATTTTATTGATAAAACTCTTTTTCGGATATTTGTTGTATTTGTTTATTTTGAACCCGATGATCATTTCTTAAGCCTTCCTGCTCACATCGTCATAACATCTTGTTTGACGTTAAATTATAAGCAGTTAGTTCAAATATAGAATTAGTTACTTGCGTATCCAGTGTGGCTCTAATTGTTAGTCTCGGTGCCTGCAAAAAGCTATCTTGGGTGGTAAAGGTTTATGATTTCACATAAAGAAATCACTAGATTTGCCAAAAACTGTCTAGAATTAAACCTGATAGAACGTTGTGTGAATGTAATGACAATTTCAGTTCTACACTTTTTTCACTCAAACATAACGCACCTGCAATCTCCTAAATGAATTACGAATTCCATGCTGACGCAAGAGCGAAATTTGAACGTCATGGAGGTTCGAGTTCGGGATCGCTTCCATCGATTCATATATTTAGTGAACAACAAGAATTGAATAATTTGTTTTCACCTTAATTTATTAAGCCTTCATCGACGAAAGAAAGATTATCTAAATAAATAAAAATTCTCACCTGTGCTTCTATTGTCAGGTTTCCTCACTTTCGATATTTTTGTATTGGGGTGCTTAACGGTTTTTCTGTAATCTAAGAAATCCTACGGAGTGTGACGACAGTGGACCTGCACAATTGATCGCAGCACTCTAAACTTACATAATTTATTCTCTTTGTAGGTTAGGTCAACTACTGTTTGGCTAACTTATTACGAAACATACTCCTAAATCAAATCTGAACAAATTTATATGCAACTATCAGGTATATTCTTGTACCATTACCCATAAACCTTCTTCTAAATAGATGTCACAAATTGCACACAATGATGCAATACGTAGTCTCTCTGCAATAGCTCTTTCTTCATATGTAAGTTAATTCCCATATACATGTGGCGCAGTCAAACCTATTCAGTACCATGTCATAAGTATTTTATGGAAGCATACATTAATTATAAGACGTTTCTCCAAAAGGCAAGTTAAAAATTAACAAATATACTTTTTGAATTTCGTCATACATTCGCAAATGAAATTAAAATATTGTAATCCTCCTTTTCTTCTTGCAATGTTAGGCTTTAGCCTGTGCCAATTGCATCCACCACCTCGTAAGTTCTTGAAAAGTACTATCACTCACTAGGCTTACTAAAGCAGCAGGAATTCCTTCACTAAATACATTTGCTTCACTTTCTACTTGAACTCTTGTCACTGCAATCTAAGTCCTGAGCTTCTCACCACCGCGCCCTACTCCTAGTTCCATCAAACGAAACGACTTCATGAATTCTCTTGTCTAGCAAGACCTTTACTCTTCATCCTTCTAGGTCAAGCTCGTAAGTCAGAAGGCAATTACTTAACCTAAAGCTTCATATTCAGACATCTATTCTTGTCTGTACTGCCTTGATCGTTGTTCGACATCAATATTTCAGAATCACTTCCTTCGGAACCTTCTGCAGCCAACATGTATTTGTCATTTTAAGGTTTGAGCATATTGCAACAAATAGACACTTCGTATTAAGAAATTTCTGGAGAGGAATGTATTGCAAAAAGCGTTGAACAAAGATCTACGTACATGCTCTTCCCGTGAGTAAGCACATGCTTAAACAGTAAGGATGGGCGAAAATGGCGTAGCAGCTATTTTTTCACTGCTACTTTGGCTAAATTGCTATAACTGCTACGACTGATGAAAAGTAGCACCTATTTCCTTAACTGTTACGTTTCTACGAACTTGGCGAAGGGGAATGTACGTATATCGAACAGCATATCGATGAAAAAAGTAGGAGCAAGCTGTTACTTCAGTTTCTATTTCTATGAGTCACTTTTCTATCGGCCGCGTGACGCCACATGTTTGTTCCTACGGATATGTCATGAAGCAGTGCTGCATAAAGAATACTGGCACCCGCCGTACCCGCTAGCAAGTACTTCGCGTTCTGGCTAAAGCATCGGATAGCTAATCCGGTGACCCGGGTTCGGTTCTCGGCTGGGTGTTGTTGTTTTTTTTTCAGAGAAATAGATTTTTTTTATACATATACGCATGTTCAAATTATGTGGAGATATTATATGTTCAAATTATAACTCATTGGTTAGGTTAGGTTAAGTCAGATTCGGTGGGTTTTTTTTATTGACCACGCGATTCACTTTAGTTCACGGCAACAGTAAAAGGTGGCTCTGGCGTCGAAAATGTTCTATTCCGAAAGCGTCATTTTGTGTCTTTCCCTTATCAGCAGAAACAAACACGACAGTACCTTCCTAATGTTTCGTTACATATAATAATATTTTGTACGAAAAAAGTAAATTTGGGTTTGTCAAAGCAGTTATTACCTTGTGGTCTAGGCTATAACGTAGCGATCCGTCATGGGTAGGTACGCGGGTCTGAAGCCCGCAGCTCAGTGGTAGAGCATTGGCTTAGCATTCGGAAGGTTGTAGGTTTGATCCTAGCGACCGACTGTCTTCACTAAGTTTTTCTCAGGGCCTAACCTGTCACACAAGGAAAATGCCAGATAGTACCTTCAACTTATACCCTGGCTAACACCTTTCCCCTCCCCAATCCCGGCCCGAGTCTTAGATGGCTGAAGGCCGCGATAATATTCGAATTCGAAGACTGCGGACGAAATTTTACAGGATTTCCATCAGATTCACTAGGGGTATGCCGCTACGTTACACAGTGTTCGATTTGTAGCCGGCGATCGTTGGGATTTCCGCCTCTCTGCAAACATCTTTCCTGGCTCTCTTTATATACTTATACCTCTAGCCTGCGATAGGGACGATCCAATACCGGATATATATATATATATATATATATTTGACTAATGCATCTCCCTCTCTGGAAATTACACAAATTGAACCCTGATGTTTCGGTAAGTAGGCTCTAGCTGATACTTTTCTTATATTTTATCTAACTCATTCTGACCTGATTCAAAATTCGCAAAAGCTCATACATAAATTTTATCCGAAACAATTATTACGTAATACGTATTTTTATTAGTCTTCTCGTTTGTACTATATTTACAGATTTTAGAAACATAACAGCCAATATACTCGAGGCGGACCGAAGCCAAAAATAGCCCCAAAATACGAAATTTATAACTTTTTATGTCTTAAACGTGTTCAGTATCCTTAGAAACATGTAAAAAGACACTTCCAATGACTAGGTTTATATAATGCTTTTTCAATAGGTACTATTTCACGAGATAGTGAAATCAAAGATGGCGCCAATATTTCAAAATGACAAAAGCAGGGACCATCACCAAACTTTTTTCTTCATTACTAGGCCCCTAGCAACAAGCTTCATGTGAGTGACTCTGGTAAATGTACAACATACAGAACTATACTCAGCAAACGATTAGCTCTTAAGATAGATCAATGATTTTAATATCGGTGCAAGTAAAAGATTCTGCTCTATTTTTCCTATAAGAGTATGTCTTCCCATGTCTGTGACGGTTAGTTATTTGCCTATATAGTAATATAAAGACGAAAACGAAACGACATTTTTGAAATAAGAACCGCCATATCTAAATATGGTGGCAGTATATAAGAACTATACAAACTTTTGTTACTTATACAGTCTATTGGCTTCAATTCAACACTAGAACAAAGCGCCTACCTTTATGTAGTGAGAAGATATTATCGATATTTCTATCAAAAGTCTTTACCAAAATAATCCAATATGGTGACTCAAAATGGCGCCGTAGATTTTGCTTGATTTATGATCTGTTATTCAGGTCGCAATTCTGCCCCAGAAAATGCCGAGAGAAATTATGTTGCAACTACAAGGATCGTTCATTAAAGATTTCCGCTGACCCACTTCCCATAGACGGAGATAAATGAAAATCAGTCCTTCTCTAGATAAGAACCTCCGAAGGCAACACACTTTTGCCATTGCTTTCAGAAGCTGTAGACATCTTGTATGTAGAAGTTTGAAGGTTGGTCCTGAAGCCATGACCTGACCTGAGAAATCAGTGTGGCATCATCGTGGAAGTGCTTTTCCTTGAGAAATGACTTCATGGTTGGAAAGAGGTGGAAATGAGATGGTGCGGGGTCAGGAGAGTACGGGAGATGAGGAAGTATTTCATACCCGCAGGAACGTACTTTTGTCTGGGCAACATGCGAATTGTGAACGGGTGAGTTGCCTTACATGAGGCGCAAATCTTTTGTCAGCATGCCACGCCTCTGGATTTTGATAGAATCCCGCAATTTGCGCAGCAGTGAAGCGTAGTATGTCCCTGTAATTGTGGTATTTTTGCCAGGAAATCAAGCAGTAGTGCTCCATGCTGATCCAAAAAATCCGTATTACTTTGCCCGCTGAGAGTTGGACACGGGCTTTCTTTGGTGGTGATGAGTCGCCATGCTTCCATTGTTTTGACTGGGCCTTTAGTCTCTGGGTCAAAGTGATGGACCCGTGTTTCATTCTGGGTAATTAGTCTATCAGAAAAGTCCTCCGGGTTTTCGTGGTACAGGTTCAAGTTTGTCTAGTAGCATGTGACTCGTTCCTGCTTCTGAAAAGGTGTGAGCAGCCGAGGAATACATCAAGTAGACACTTTCCGCATGTGCAAATGGTCAGGAATGATATTTTCTACAAACCCCACACTGATCTTGACATCTTTAGCTAGTTGGCGCACGGTTATGTGGCCAACATCCAAGATAGCGGCTTCAATTTGCCCAATGGCGCCTTCGACAATGGCGGGCAGGGGCAGTTTCTACTGAAGTCCGACCGCATTTGAACTGACGATGCCAGTGCATCACTGCGTCATATCATGGGGTATCCTCACCATATGTCTCCTTCATCACATCAAATGTTTCCTTTGGTGTCCGGCCTCTCGAGTACAGAAACTTGATGACTGATTGGTGCTCAGTTGACTGCGGACCTATAAAACAGAAACGAATCAGAGTTACGAGCTGTAAATTGCCACATGACCTATACATATGTACAGGATTACACATATGAAATTACATCGTTCTACGATATTTGGAAGTGGGTCATGGGAAATCTTTATTGAATCACCATGGTAGCTCCGGGTTAAGCTATTTTTCTTCTTAAATTGACTGGACAATATAGCGTAGACTTGTCTTCGGTGTGTGCCGTGTGTATTTGTCGACTCGCAAGTCGTGCCCTCTGCATATTATTAACTGGTTAATGTGAGTGGTCCGCGGTTGCCAACGAATGAAGCGAGGAATATTGACGATTGCGACGGAACATTAGCATTTCATATACGTATTTAATAAGCGAGTTTAATAACAAATTGTGTTTCAAACATCGAGCCGTAAAGTTTGAATTTTTGTTAAAGATAATTGTTGCGATTTCATTTTCAAATTATATTTAGTTTTTGCCTTTTGATATCTGACTCAGGACGAATAATGATATCTTGCCAAAGGTTATGATAAAGGACATTGTTGAGAAATTTGTTATTAGCAAAAGATTTATTGAGAACTTACTAATGAGTGAGAGCTCCATAACGAATGGAGCAATTGTTACAGATGCTTTCATTAAAATGAAAGGGAAAGTTAGGAGGGAGAAAACAGCCAAAGACCATTGGACATGGCAGAGAATTCTACCACGTAGACGAAAAATATTAAATCTCTTACATTCGCGCTAGTCCCCATATCTCGAAAACGGCTCAAAATATCTAAAAAATAAATCGAAACCCCCCCCTTACAACCCCCTTGTCGTTTTCATCATAATCTACCTAATTCCGAAGTTTGGTGATAATCCGACGAAATTCGGGCACTTTGGACATATCAAGTCCTGATTTCGTGAGAGACTGTATTGCGAAAATAACCATGACGTCGTGGGGAACCCCGCGTATGACCTTGACCTACTTTCATTCTTTAATCCTGCATTCTGATTGGTTGGCGAAATCTATAAAAGCCGAGCGTTTGGGCGGTACCACCGTCAGTTGCCAACTGACATCCAAAGAGTGAAGATCGTCGTGGAAGTGTCCAGTGTCCAATGGAGAAGGAAGATCGCCGTGGGACTGCCCAGGGGAGAAGGAAGATCGTCATGGAAGTGTCCAGTGGAGAAGGAAGATCATCGTGGAATAGTGTAGTGCACAGTGTTGTTGCACCAGGTGAAGAAAGATCGTCGTGGATAGTGTAGTGTCCAGTGGAGAAGGAAGATCAGCGTGGAATAGTGTAGTGCGCAGTGTCGTCGCCCCAGGAGAAGAAAGATTGTCGTGGATAGTGTGGTGTGCAGTGTCGTCGACCGTCGTAGAATGAATTGTCCAGTGGAGTATATTTATTTTGTTGAGTTGTGTCAAATTATATACTATAAAATATTTATTACATTTATTTTAATTTGTTAAAGCTTAAAAATAATCTAGCCCATTGAAAGTAATAGTACTGACTTATAAATTTAAAAATTGATCAATCTGATATTTTTTAACCAAATTGATGCTCTATGCATGGAAGTGTTAAATGACGTACAAGCAGGTGGAGCGCGTAATGATTCAAAAATAAAAATTATAAGTGAAAAACGTAAAATATATAAAAAATTCAATAAGAAAGGTAGACTAATAGAAGTACAAATTAATAATCCTCCAGAAAATGAAAACCTTTTAGCATGGGTTATGAAAGGTATTAAAGAGTTATTAGCCCACTTCATGCATGGTATTGATAATGATGATCAAGTGGGGATCACATTTAGAAATGAGAGCGAACCCCATAGATCATTTTGGTTATCGTTTCGACAGGCACAAAATATGTCTGTTGAAAACGTTTTACATGCCATGGAAAAAGTTGTATAATCCAGTGCGTCATTTTTAAATCAAGAACGATTTATGTTTAATTTTCATCATGTGCAAATGCCTAAAGGTGAAGGTCGGGTGAAACAGGGTCTATCCGATATTGACGAATATATCAAATCAAATAAGGGTATAGTTGTGATTAAAAATAGCGATATTCGCTGTCTCGCCCATGCGCTAGTAGTGGCTATGGGGTTGATCAAAATAAAAATAATAATAAAGAACGACAGACATATTATCATCAAAGGAAAATATTATGAACACGTAAGTTAATAAATTATGTGTTAAAGCGGGGACCACTGGCGGTACAATTAAAGATATTCACCAATTTCAAAGTGTGCTAACTAATTATAAAATAACTGTGTATGGGGATTTGTCGGGCCTATTAATTCTATATGAAGGAGTTGGTGGTGGTGAAACCCCATTAATTTACTATTAATAAACAATCATTATAATGTAATTTCAAGCTTAACAGCAGCATTTTCATGCGGTTATTATTGCTAGAAATGCCAAAGTAAATATAAAAACTCATACCAACACGATTTTAAATGCCAGGCTGTTTGTTCACGGTGTGGGAGTAAGCCTCCATATGTTGATGTGAAATCCTTAATAAAATGTAATGACTGTAATCGATCATTTTATGGTAGTGTGTGTGTTTCAATAATCATAAGGGTATGATATATAAAACTAGAAAACAGACTAATTTATGTTTAAACGTGTATACATTAACAAAGGTTCGTAACCCTCATATATGCGGGGAAATATATTGTTTAAACTGCCGTATGATGACCCCTAACCATTTATGTTTCATGCGGTCGAAAAAAACGCATGATGTGGAAACTATAGTCAGAAAAAAAGCTATTTTTGTATTTTACGATATTGAGAGTCTCCAGGATGAAACAGTGGATCGGGTAAATAATGTGTATGGACACGTACCCAATCTATTAATATCACGACATTTGTGTTATAAATGTATTGGTATAAATAAAATAAAATTAAGTTGCTCTGTGTGTGGTGTAAGAGAACACTTCTTCAAGGGTGAAGATTGTGTTCTACCGTTTTTATTCTGTCTTGCTGAGAAGCGATCGTTCAATAATATTACATGTGTTGGGCACAACGCCCAAGTGTATGATGCATATTTTGTTTTAAGAAGTATGATAAATAATAAACAGTGGTCCCCGATATTATTATGGGAGGTTGCCAGCTTCTAAGCATTCAATATAAAAAAATTACGTTTTATCGATTCCCTGAACTTCTTGCCTATGGCATTCCCCAAATTGCCCCAAGGGTTTGATCTTCCCTCAACTAAGGGTTATTTCCCGCACTTTTTTAACACCACAGGTAATCAGAATTATTCCGGTCCGCTGCCTGCCAAGACATTCTATGGGGTAGATAATATGCATAAAGAAGAACGTGATAAGTTTATGGAGTGGTATAAAAATTTTGGGGAGAATTATACGTTTAATTTCCAGAAGGAATTAATTAAATACTGTCGGCAAGATATAAATATATTAAGAATGGCTTGTTTACGTTTTATGCAACAGCTTAAGGTTGAGACAAAGGTAAACCCCCTCCTGGAAGCAATTAGTATAGCCAGCGCTTGCAATTTAGTGTTTAGGCGTAATTATTTGAGACCGGAAACTATTGGTATTATACCGAGAAAGGGTTATCGATGGAGTGATGTCCAGTCGGTCGAAGGGATACATTGGCTTGTGTGGGAAGGGAAGGAAAGGGGAATAAAAATAGAGCACGCGTGTAATGGAAAAGAAAATGTAGTGCGAGGCAATTTTAAAGTGGATGGCTATTGGAATGATACGGAGAACGGAAAAGAACATGTTTGAGAGTATGAAGGCTGTTCTTATCACGGTTGTCGTATGTGTTATCGAACCGGACGGGATAAACCACTCCACAATAACCATTTCTCTACTATGAATATAAAATATGAAAGTACAGTTTAGTGAAAAGATTAGAAGGATTAGGTTATGTTGTGCACACCATGTGGGGTGTCAATGGAAAACACAAATGAAAAATACTGAAAATATCTCGAGGTATGTTAAAAACTACCCCGCATGCAGAAAAGAACCAATGACTCCGTTTGATGTTCTGTATGGTGGGCGGACAAACCCGGTGAAATTACATTATAAAGTGGAAAAAGGGGAGAAAATTAGATATTTGGACGTATGCTCCCTGTACCCTTTTAATCACGTAAATTAGAACGAAATTCCGACATTCAATGGGATGCCAATGGTAATATTAATATATATGGTAAATCGATTCCTGGTGCAAATATAGTAGATTTAGTATCTGATTTTGTTACGTGTCGTAAGATAAATATTCCACCCACCGGTTGGGAACCATTTTCCGTACTATTAGCAAAATCAAATATACCCTTAGAGTATATTAGTAACCCTCAACGAATAGAGTATATTCGAAAGCTGACAGTTGCTGCTCCCCAAAAAGCAGGGGAGAAGGAAGAGGAGCCGGAGCTATCACGTAAACGTAAAAAAAGCTGTCAATTGTCGCAACTATAAGCTATGAAGAAGTTACCTAATATTTACTATAACCCTTCACACCCTGCTTCGTTTTCAACAGCTCAAGCATTATGGAAATCTATAAAGAAATCAATACCTTTACACAGGGGGTGGAACAATGGTTAAAAGAACAACCGACATATACACTGCATTAGTCAGTATGTTAACTTTTTCAACGGAATCCCTATCTTGTATGTAATATTGACGATCAATGGCAAGCTGATTTAAACGATACGCAAAATCTACAAAAATATAATGACGGGTATAGGTATATTTTAACAGTGATTGATATATTTAGTCGCTATGCATGGGCCGTGCCTGTTCGTAGTAAAACAGGTGAAAATATTTTAAAGACATTCGAGAATATATTTACATCTACCCCCAGGCGTAAACCTCTGCGGCTACAAATAAGTACAGAGTTTATTAACAGACAGTTAAAGGCGTACTTAAAAAAGCAACATATTCATTTTTTCACATCCGAAAACCCCAATATTAAGGAAAGCCTCGTAGAACGTTTTAATTGTAGCCTGAAACAAAGAATGTGGAAAAATTTTACAGCGAAGAAGACTTACTGCTACATAGATGTGTTCCCCCGACTTATTCACGGATACAATTCTCGGCCACACACAGCACACAAATTACCACCAGTTCTAGTGAACCAAGGTACGTTCAACAAGTGTGGAATATACTAGTGAAACAACCAACCAGTACTAGTGTCAAAGCAAAAAAATAAAAGGAAGGGGATACTGTACGAATTACTAAGGCAAAGCGACATTTTGCAAAAGGCTACAAAGAAAATTGGACTATGGAAATATTTAAAATAAAACAAATACAATATAAGGAAAAGAAATTGGTTTATGTATTAGAGGATTTAAATGGTGATGTGATTGATTGTACATTTTACGAAGAGAAAATACAAACTGTGCCATTACCCAAACTTTACGAAATAGACGAAATTTTAGAAGCTAACGGTAAACCAATACTTGTTCGGTAAAGGGGTTATCCTCTATCATTTAATTCATGGATTCCAGTATACTATTTACCGAACGGCTAGCAACATTTAAAAGATCGTGGGAATGAAAAGTTCTACCACGTCAACTTGCAGAGTGTGGTTTTCATTTTGATAGATTACCCGATATTCTAAGATGTGCATTTTGTACTTTAGAATTAGGTAATTGGTAATCTTATTATATCCCCTTAAAAGAGAATAAACGTTGGAGTCCATACTCGCGAAAAAAATATGGCATTTTTCGACACTTCAAAAATTAAGTTGTAATGTCTCTTTCATCAAATACAAGCTTTTTACTTAAACAATGTCACTTTTCTCTCTTCCGAAATAACAAACACCATTTTGCGAGGTGGCGTATTCACATTTTGTCACTTTTTCAACCTATAAATTCTTAGAATATTCCCCAACTAGTTCTTTTCTACAATATATTACAGTCGAAAGACTATTTCATAGCTAAATATAATCCTCTTCTAAACATGGGTCGCAAGACGTCTCACACACGTTCAGCCAATCAAAGCAACAAACATCTAACATTAGGGTGAATTCTACTTAAAACAGAATTTACGCATGCAAATGGAAAACGTCTCACAGACCATTATTTTGTTGGTTGTAACAAATTCCATATTTTGTACAAACACTACAGGGTTCGGATAATTTTTGCTAGTCACTACAACCACCACTAATGTGTCCTGGCACCAAACAAGTTCAGTTACAATAGAAGCCCTGTGTAATTTCGACTATACTGCGAGTTTCTCAATTCGAACTACCATATTATCGAAGCGAAAGAAGTTTCCCAAAAAGGCAAAATTTGAACCACTAATATTGGGGCATACTCCCAGCAAACGAAAGAAAAAATATAGTACATCCATAACTACTGGTTATTAAAGTGCAATTTTAAGAAATAGCATGTAATTTCAACATTTTAATACCCCATCCAACACCACATCGCGACATGCGCATTGAGTTTTTCAATTTGAGAGGTTAATTTATACCGAACGTCACAATTTATACTGTAGAGTCACAATAATAGCAAACTTGAGTGTAAATTGTCTTTTATTCTTTACCGAGGACATACAACAGCAAAATACAGTCTTGTATATTTCCCATACTATAGAATTATGCTAATAGCAATTTGCATTCTTTTACCTAGGACGTACAATTTTGGTTTTGAATTTCACATACTGTAGAATTATTCATATAGCAACTTGAGTGCACACAAATTTCATTCCCTAATAACTAGCGAATACAATGCACAGAGGATATACATTAGCAAATGCAATTTTTGTTTGAAACCTTATATTAGGCCTATTTAAACACACATGTTGCAGTTTCATAGTTTTGGAAAGCGAATTTCACCAATCTCGAATACTGCGAGCTCTCACAATTCAATCCGTCATATTTTGAAAGCGACAATAGGTACAAATAAGTTTGGAATTACCGTGAAAATTTGAGTCTTTCACAGTTCTGGGACCCAAAGAGCCGCCATATCTTGGAGAAGGTAGGCGGTAGAGACAAGAAAATTTCACATTTTACATTACCGACTCGAATAACATATAATCTGAGAGTTTCTCAATTCAGTGTCTAAAATGTCAAAATTCGACAAATTCAAACAACCATATCTTGGAAGCGACAATAGGTAGAGAGAGGCAAATGTCACATTCGGTATTATCGACTTGAATAACATATAATTTGCGAGTTTCTCAATTCTAAGACCAAAAGAGCAAAATTCGAACGGCTATATTTTGGAAAGGGAAGGTGGTAGAGAGAAGAAAATTTCATATTCTGCATCACCGACCCAAATAACATGTAATCTACGAGTTTCTCATTTCTGCGTCTAAAATGTCAAAATTGAAACCGCCATATTTTGGAATGGGTAGGTGGTAGAGAGAATTAAATTTCATATTCTGCATCACCGACCCAAATAACATATAATCTGCGAGTTTCTCATTTCTGCGTCTAAAATGTCAAAATTCGACAAAATTCGAACCACCATATCTTCGAAGTGACAATAGGTAGAAAGAAGTTGTTTTCATATTTGACATTCCCGGGACTAAAATAAAATTGAATTATAAGTTTCATTATTCTACGACCACTGGGGGCGAAGTTATTAAACTGACTTCAAATTTGAGCTTTGACCTCGAGGTCACCACTTTGTCACATGTAGTACTCGATGCCCCACACTAAATGTGAAAACAGAATCAATCTCAATATGTCTATCCGTTTATGAAATACACAGGGTTAAATATTTGACTTTTGACCACAAGGTCACAATTTTTATCATATGTAGTATTCAACGCCCTAATCCCAAATGTGAAAGCAGAATCTCAATTTGTCTGGCCGTTTATGAAATATACAGGGTTAAAATTTGACCTTTGACCTTAGTACCTTCTTGCTAACTAAGGCCCAGATAGTTTTCACCTATTAGTGGCCCTTGGTTATGATTATAAGTGCTTAGTCAACAAGCTGTTGACTATTCGGTCCAGTGTGGTCTATTATGTGGGTTAGGTACAGAAACTGACTTCAAAATTGACATTGGCACTGTTGTAAGACCGTAGCCTCTGTGTTGTGTTAAATAGGGGTTGGGAAAATATATATTCAATTGCCTGCTAGAGGCTGTGTTGAAATGTGACTTCAAATTTCTGTTGTAATTTTTGTTATATGCGTGTAAGCTCGTTGGCTGTGTAATTTCTGCTATGTTAAATAGGGAATAAAAAATGTGCCGTATGAAATATGTGCTATGTTAAATATGGGGATGCAAAAAAGCACCCCTATGTTGGGTTAGGTGACAATGTTTAATGCGTTCGTAATCTCTGCCATGTTATACAGGGAATGGACAATTGTCACCCCTGTGTAGGGAATGCTAGAAAATATGGTCGTAACCTCTGACTTCAAATTTATGTTGTAATATCTGTTATGTGCCTGTAAACCCGTTGCCTGTGTAATCTCTGCTGTGGTAAATAGTGGTTATGCACTAGGAGTTGTAATCTCTGTTAGGTTAAATAGCATAAATTCCTGTGTATCTGGTCTAAAATGTGTTCGTAGCCGTAGTTGTAATCTCTAACCTAGAGGACATATAATCTCTGCTATGTTAAATAGGGGCTGGGAAAACACCTCTGTAGTGTTTTTAGGGTTGAAAAAGAGCTTCATATCGTGCACTCCTATGTGGGTTAGTTAATCTCTGCTATGGTGCTATGCAAGGAATGAAAAAGAGCTTCGTACCCTTTCATAGTGTTGGAGGACGTAATCTCCTATTCCACGTTGTCTTTATTAAATTAACTAGCCTATATTCCTGTGTAATATTTGTTATGTTAAATTGAGGTTGGAAAAAAGTGCCGTAGCCATTTATAAAATATAAGGGTTAATAAAGTGTCATAGTCTTTCATGGTTAAATAGTCTAGACTGTGTAATCTCTGCTATGTTAAATAGGGGTCGTAGCCTTTTATAACATGTGGGTTAGGAAATTTCTGCTATGTTAAATAGGGGATGAAAAAAGGCTCACTTGTCTAATCTTCTATGGTAGTTCGTAGTCTCTGCTACGTTAAATAGGGCTGGAAAGGGTTCATGTGGGGTTAAATAGCGTAACTAGCATATATTGCTGCTATGTTAAATAGGGGCTGTGCCATAGCCTCTGTAAGGGTTTAAAACGAGCTTCATAGCCTTTTATGTAATCTCTGCTATGTTAAATAGGGGTCGTAGCCTTGTGCACTATGTGGGGTTAAATCATGTGTAATCTGCGCTATATTAAATAGGGGTCGTAGTCTTTTTATGAAATGTTTGCTACGTTAAATAAGGGTTGGAAAATGTGTTCGTAGTCTTTTATAAATAGGGATGCAAAAAAGGGGTCGAAGCCTTTCACGAAGGGGATGAGAAAATGTGCTCGTAGCCTTTTATACATTATGAACAAGAACTGCGACACAGCGTATCGTACAGCCTTGGAAAATCGACTCCTTGCTATCAGCCAGGTACAGGGAAAACGTGCCAATTCCTCACAAAGTGATTCCAAGTGTACCTACTACTACTGGCATTTTTCTTCATATATTCAGCTGCTTTTATTTTTTATTTGAGAAGAAACCAGCGATGACTTACTGGTTATTCTTACGTGGCTGGTTATTTTTACTATCCATTGTCGTGCTTTCACTTTTATTCTGCCTAGAATTAATATGGCTACTATTTACTTTGTTACTATGGTACCTAGTTGCTAGGCTACGTTTCATAGATGGGTTGAGGTTTGGGCTTTGATTTAAGAAAGGTTTTTTTCTTTAGTTTTTGTTCGGATGTTGCATAATTTATACCATTACATGAATTGTTATTAGGTTTATTTTTTACTTCAACTTGTTCAAAATAAACAATCATTTTACAATTAGAAAGTTTGTTGGCGTTTTAATTGTTTTAATCTTTTTCTTGCTTTTCGTGAATTTGTTTTATTTATTGATTTAGATATACATTTCTTCTGGCTTCTTGTATTCTAAAAGATAGTGTAGATTTTTCATTTTCGATATCATCTTCCTCATTAATATCAACGTTATAAGATTGTTCTGGAATTTCTATTTCAGGACCAGGATCTGTGTATAGTCATTATCACTTTTTAATTGCTATTATTTGGATAATCAAATGTGACTTCTTGGAATTTTTTAGAAAATTGTGACAAAGTTTTAAGTCCTTAGGAAGCTCTTTGACTACGAGAGTTTCAATTTCAAACTGCTTTCCCTGAATCGGTAATTGTAGTGTAAGTTGATCGGTTCCACAGACCGAAATATTCTAGCATGTTGAATACTGCAAACGTCTAGTTTTATTCCGCGATAAATTAACTTCAGTTTATCGAAGATATTCTTATGCAAGACGTTGCATGAAGCACCTGTATCAAGCAATATGTTTATTGGTATTCCTAAAATATCATCTTGTATAATATTCACAAGGGAACATTCCCACCCCTCATATCGAAACCACCCCTGAAAATT
>JAGDQP010011763.1:0-22569 GCA_022664845.1 Lepisma saccharinum
GCGAGGAGCCCTCTTAATGTTCTAAATAAACGAGCTGGTAAGCTAAGAACGAGATCTACGGTAAAGTGGGCTCAGATCCACTATGTTCAAAAGACCCCAGCAGGATTTGAACCCGTGACCACGCGCACAGAAAGCGAGCGCTCTAACCTTTCGGCCACCCCGGAGTCCTCCGGGAAATGGATTAATACAAATCCTGAACAGTCTCCAGTTTAATATTTTATTTCACGTCTACCAGAACATTCTGCCAATTACTGCAAGGGTGCTGGAGATGGCAATCTTGCTGCACTCCTTGCTCCAAAACTCTACAGTGGTTCGATAAGATTTAACTCTGGGGACTGAGATGGCCAGAAAGATGAACTTCGTCGTTGTACTATTCAAACCACGCTTGCACTAGCCCAGCTCTGTGAATGGGCACATTATACTTCTAAAAAAGCGTCCTTGTTTGGAAACAACCTTGGATCATTGATGCAAATAATAACCTGAAATGTCCAGATATTCGCACACGGTAATACGATCAATTATAATGATGGGGGTTCACTGGAAACAAGTTGCCGCGCAAACTATCACGGAGCCACAGCTGTGCTTGACAGTTGAAACGAGACACTTAGGATCGTAAACTTCTTTGGCAGTTTGCCACATAAACACCAACAATTGTTGGGAATAAAGTAAACGCTGACGTCTGAAAATATCACCCATTTCCAGCTCTCAGCTGTCCCAAGTCGTATTTATTATGGTTCCCACGCTTTTATCCAATTTACAAATATTAGTTACATATATAAGCCAGCATCATTATTGGAAATGATAAATCAAAATTAGTGAACACAGCTAAGAAAACAACTATAAAAAAAAAAAAGGTTCTTTTAGTGATCCCCTCACTCCTCTCACAGACCCCCAAATTCACCCAACACTTTCTGTATACTTTTCACTCAAAAAAAAATCGACATTTTCATTAAATTTCAATACAAGAAGCATGAAATTCAGACATAGATAATTCTATCAGAAGAAAAGATGAAGACTGCCTCATGTATAAGAAAAAACCAACACTGGCAATATAAATTCTTTCCAACAGAATAAATTTCTGTGAACCAAAGCAGCCAAAATGGCACAGATCTCTGTATAGTATCCAGATATTAATGCAGAGCACACTTTTATCAGAATTTACAGCGGATTTGCTTCCTTTTGCAATTGAGCAAGATCCTTGCCCTCATGTAGCGATTCTTCCCTTTGCTTCTAAGCAAGTTTTTTCGAAGAATATTCGTCGGCCTGGGCCACAGTTGCCTAAGGTCTTGCATTCAATTCGACTTCGAAAGTATGAAATCCAATTTCTTCTCTGCTAGCTCCGCTAACTTATTTACTTCTCTTTCTAAAACAATATTTGAGTCATGGTTTTTTGTCACCAAGTTCATTCATTGCTCTTGTCTTTGCTCTACTTCTTAAAGGGAAGATATTTTACAGTTAAAAGGACCTCTCCATAAAATAAATAGAAAAAATCCAGGGCCAATACAAAAAACGCAGGAATTTTCTGACATAGGTGGGAACACTATGCTCTTTATACCAGTTTTTGCTGTTTGGAATTGGTATCCCGAGATTATCGGTTTAGTAATTGTCACTGGACCATGGCTTTTGTGCAGCTCTCGGCGAACGATTTCCGGGGCCGGTTAAATTCACTTCTGCTATCACTTTAGCAGTGGTAGTTCGGGGCTGCTTCGCCACAATCCGGTTTAGCATTCAGCGATCCATATCACTCATCTTGGGCCTTGGCCCACTATTGTTCATCGCCGATATTGTCTTGCAATACATTCTATACGCAGTCATGGCCTCGCGAGTTTGTTCGTGACATATTGAGTAGTAGCGGACCCTTTACTGATGTCCTTGCTAACCTAGAACCTACAATTTGACCGCGTTCTAAGTTTGATATGTCATGTGTTTTGATGCCTGTGTGCACCATTCGATGCTGTTATAGCGCTTTCTCCATTGTCAAACTATATGCGACCTAGCCTCTGATATTATGAACAAACAAGAAGCGTAACCCGTGCAGCGTCTGTGTTGCCAAACAGGAAACAACTCAGATTCCTACAGCTGCTCATATTTTTTGTCTAATACCTGTAAATGTTATTTTTTATCTAACCCTCTCCGACCCGGTGAAACCTATCCATGGGCCCACTTAGGGGTCCATGAACTCCAGGGTAAGAACATTCGCTTGGCGTAAATCAGCACTACCCATTTTCAATATGGCACATATTCAAAACCACGAATTATTTTTAATATGTTATGCCCATCTTTCGTAGGACTACACGATAATTGCAAAAAGTGTTAAGAACGGCATAATCACAGCATAATAGCACTGAAAATCTTCCACAGGATACAAGTTATTTCAGATAGTAAGCAAAAATCTGGAGTCGACGAACTCATTATGTGATTGCGTTAATAATATATATAGCGTTGCTTTACATAACCACAATAAAGCTGTGCTTGTCTGTATGAATTAGCAAACACGAAAGGGATTTAGAACTTCGAAAATTCTCTACTCAAACTCTATAAGCAATTGAGATCGGATCATCAAATTGAATCTTCAATGGTAATTCATAATGCCACCAGCAGTTCGAAAAGAAAGTCTGTATTAGAGGCCTGTTCCATAATTGAACATAGGTCTGAATTAAATACAGACACGGGAAACTTAACGTCAGTCTAGGATCCCCTTCATCGTTGAAAATTCTTGGGTTCATAAACATTCCATTTCACTTAAGTCACGCCTATAATATGATGTTAATTATACGCACAATATCAGTTTCAAAAATTGTTATAATTTGCACGCCTATTCATAGCATATCACCATTTCGTACGTGTAACATAGGCAGTAACTGAGCATATGCAGGAACGGAATAAACTCAGTATCACGATTATCAATGTCTCAGGCAGCAGTACCTTATACCATAGACCTCATAATGCACAGACTTAGCACGCTTCCTCATTTCTATCTGCTCTAAAATGTTTTTTTCGTTCAGAGCACGTGATTTTGAATTCATCCGCTAGGTAGCTCTGGCATAGACCTCATAATAGAATTTGACGTCTATGCCAGAGAGACCTACCGGATGAATTCAAAATCACGTGCTCTGAACAAAAAAAAGTTTTTGCGCAGACAGAAATGGGGAAGCGTGCTAAGTCTATGTATTATGAGGTCTATGCTCATACTTTGTCCTTTTCACAATCTCTCTCTCTCTCCCTGTTAAAGGGGTAGTTAGCACCAAGATCACAAACTGTGGAGAGCTGTTCTCCTCGGGCAAATACATAATTTGTTTAGCATACTATTGCAGTCTCAGATGCCACTAAAGTACAACTGGATCAATGAGGAGTAATGTCGCTAATAGTATCGTACTACACACTAAATACTGTTTACCTTTCTTTTATTTCAGTAATGTGAACATTAACAAAGAACAGATTCTTGTAATGTGTCCACACAGAGGATTTATTCTCTCATATATTTATATTCTTATCATTGCGAACTAATATGGTTAAACTGAACAAACTAAAAAAGAAACTATACAAAGCATGCAACTTATTAAATATAGCAAAAGCCGACAGGTACAGGCACAGTAAGCTGAAAGTACATGAAAGCAGAAAAAGTTGTAGCTAACACGATGGATCCCGAATAATAATAATAATAAAAAATAAATAAAAAAAAACAAGATCAATCACTCTTGAAGTGGTTCCATCCCATCTCCGCTAGTATGAAAAAATTAATTTCTGGGCGAAACAATCTAAAACAAAGTGAAAAATATTAAGTCTACTATCTATGAAACTTATAGGTATGGGTCCACAGGCAGCTACGCAGTCACAAATCTCAGGGTACTCTTCCGGGAGAGGGAAGCGGAAAGCATCAAACAGCCTGTCTAGGCGCTATACTGGCATTCGCTTGGTGAAACTGAAGAAAACTTGTCAGTACGGCCGGCAATAGGACTCTGCTTGCTTCCCAAATGCCATTGCGACTTCCTCGAGCTCAACCATTAGAATATAGAGGCTGGGTTAATTCCAGTAACACAATCCAATAGTTCTACTGCAACGGGACACTCACGCAGACGAACTGACCCCACCTTCCCAACAATTCCACTCTGAGCAATGTCGTCAACTAAGAGATCCACTATGTTAGTCTACTTTGTTATATGGTTAAAGCTATCTACAAGGTGTTACTGCACTAAAGTGTCACCAGTGAGCAAGAAGAACATAGCGTTACACGAATATTCTAATTACCGTGATATCACTACTCCCATTAATTGAAGTGATCACTACAAGTTTAGAATCTACATATGCAACAGAAGCATTAGGACGGACATTTAGTAAACGAAACATTGGCCACTAAAACGTCCACCCTCTCTATTTAGCCACACATTCACATTTTCACAAGGTTCCTACACCCGACGCACTTTTATTAAATGAAAGATCTGCCGCATCAAGTGGTCTGATTAAAATATAGCGCTGAAAAAGCAGGCTGATAACTGACCAGGTTCGCTTGTTGCTGAGAGTTTCGACAATATTTAGATCGAAAGTCTCATTTGACGAACCATTAAGTTAACTCAAAACGGAAGATCGAATTCATCGAGCTGGGCTTACAATTCCTTAATGACATGCAGCCTCAACTTCCGTAATGCGAATTCCCATACTTGTCTTTAGAATTTGATTAGTGACAAATTGTCAAAATTTTCCAACGAATTTAAGCCAAAAGCAGTTCCGTGTTTCGAAGATACCGTGAGAATGTGAGACCATAGCATTCTTAAAACAAGCCTTATAATTAGCATACCCTACTGCCTACATGTCGGCGTCGATTTGACATTGGACTCCTGGAGTGGCTCCTATAAAACTCCCTCCTCCTGTCACTGTAACCATAATATTTTCCTCTGGGGCTGTACGAACGAGAGCGGGAATGCGAATAACGAGATCTGTATCTTCTCGGAGATCTTGAGCGGCTTCGGGATCTATAACGACCTCTGTATGACATCTTCCGAGATCGGGAGTGACTTCTGAAATCAAAAAAAAAAATTAGCGATGAGAGAACATACGAACAATGATTCTTATGTTATGCACAGGTATAATAACCTTAAAGCTTTCAATACGGTAAAAAATTACACTCTATACGCTCAATAAAAATAAATGTGGTACGGAATTTTTCTTCTCGAGGAGAAACTGGGGGGGAAAAAAGTGCATGTAGAAAGACAATCATTTTACTTACATGGAATTGAGAGGAAAATTCTGTCAGGAAAGTGTATATAAACGCAAGTAATACCGTGTACGGTATATGCAGACATTAAGACTCAATCCAAGTGGGGTTTCCCGCCTTTTTCGTTCTACGTTAACTGATCAGATTTCCGTACAGGGAAACAGAAATTAGCTTTCACGGACCGAAGTTAGTTTCGTTCTTCAATAATGAGAACAATTAGTTTTAGTTAAATGGTAGTAACTGCAGGATTGTGTGCAGACACTTTTGGGACATTATTCTGTCCCAAAAGTGTTTGTACACAATCCTGAGTTTACTGTTAATATTTTATTAAAATTAATTGTACTCATTATAGAAGGACGAAACGAACTTTCGTTTGTGAAAGTCAATTTCTGTTTTCCTGTACTGAAACTAAAACAATTCAAGTAAAACGAAAAAGGCGGGAAAACTCACTTGGATTGAGTCTTAAGCGCGTTATAATCTTTTTCTTACGTTCGTTACGCAATACGAGCGCGAGAATTACCTGAGTGTATACGGTATAAAACTATGCCCTGACAAGACAAAAAAATGTTACAAAACATATAAAATTAAAACAGGAAAAATAGGTTTTATGTTGACTACAATTGTTTGGAGCTCCACTTGTAGATAACGTTAAACCATTAAGAGCTCACCTTATCAAGTATAAACAGTGACACAAATACTTCAATCTTCAACAACAGAATTTTTAATTTAAATCTAAAAATACCGTATTTCCAAGATAAGTGTACTCATTTAGCTACTATACATTCGCCCATATTTTAAGATAATATTAGATTAATACCAATGTTTCAACACAAAAAGGTCACCCCTGAGCCAACCATACTAAATAAAATTGAAAGTAAGTCAGTCAGTCAGTCTCTCTCTCTCTCTCTCTCCATCCCCCTCCAGAAAGAAGTTTCAACTCTAAATTACTGCTTTGCCATCCCCTTTTCTAGTTTCGCTCTCGCTCTCTCTCATATTACTTTTCATCTGAACACCTCAACCGTACTCCGTATCCCTTGATTTAAAACTTCTGACATTCTTCTTTTTCATTGTGCCCATAATTTTTTTTCCCCATGGACGTACTAAATCGATATTACCAAATATGTCTGACTATTCGATGTTACTGATAGGGCATTTTTTTACGCGAGAACACAGATGAAAACAAGCATACTTCACTACGATCGATCATACACGGGAAAGTCACTAGAATAGGATATGGATAAATCTGAAATGCTAAACTAGTATATACAAAAGACCAAACCTTACCTTGACCGAGAGTAAGATCTCCCTCTATGATGGCTCCTTCGACCACTGTTTGACCTGGACCGACTTCTAGAATGTTCCCTCGACCTTGACCTTGCAGGTGTAGGACTTTTATCATTTGCTGGAGGACTGTTATTGGAACCGCTATGAGTTGGGCTTCGCTATAGGAGAAAAAAAGGAACGGTCAACATTTTCACCTAAATTCTTAATAGTTCAAAAACCGCATACAAAATAGCATCCTTAGTCAAAATTAAGCTTATTTCAAAGTTTCTTCTGAAAACAAAGTCTATGTATACCAAAAAATAAAAGTAAACAAATGAAACTCATACAGAATGATTTAAAATTACACTGCAATAATTCTGGAATAAATTACCGAAAATACAAACCTGAAAATGTCAAAACTTGTAAATATTAACAATAATAATAGTACTAGTAAGTAGTAGTAGTTTCGGAGCTAGAGGCGCCCGTAGTTAATAAGGTATAGTCACAAATGACACATCTTGACAATCGAAGTTGTTCCAAAGACCTGAGTAATATTTATGAAAAAATGCATCTTACAAGGGTTTCAGCACAGTCATTTGACGGTGATGGAACTGACAATGTACGATAAATAAGCATAATGAATCTCTTGGCAACTTCACGCCGCAATCAAACTTTGATCAAATAATTTTCCGATAAAACTGGTCATTTGCCAAGCCTACACTGCTTTCGCTATTTGCAGAGATACTGTCTCCCCGCAAACCTCGGGTGACTCCAGCTTCAAAACTATGCATTTTTGACGAAGTTCGACACAATTTCCATGTCTGTACTATGGGAATTCGTCCCTGAAAAACTGTTCGCATTTTTGGAACAGAAGTAGCCTGTGGAAAAAGACCAGAAAATTTCACGATTTAAAGTGGTTGGTGCAATATTCTAAGTTGTCAATCACTGTAATGAAAAGAGCATTTTAAGTCTGTTTATGAATACATGTCAATATCAACACAGCAGATGCTGTAAATAAATTGTGAGTCAATGAAGTACGAAAGCAATCTTTTTCTTTACATTTCGAGTCTTTGCACATGATGATCAAGCAATTCTTTGCAAGTTAATTCCTTTTACGACACGTACTTTCCTCTGGATGTTTATCGGCTGACCAGATAGCCGTGTGGTCTTAGGCGTTAGGCCAACGACTCGAAGGTCCCGGGTTCAAATCCCGGCAGAAGCTTGGATGTTTGTGGATTTTAACTGGCTGTAAATGGGTGAATCGTGACGGGTCGAAGTCAAAAGTTGCTCGACTGGCCCATATCAAATCAAGTTTACCAAGGGTTTTTGTGTGTGTGTTTATCGCTCGCTTGTTTGTTACCTTAAAAAAAAACAAAAAAAACGATGTTTCAAGATTTCTTATAAAGTTTATATGTATAAGGAAAACCTTTCGGGCAGTGGTGATATTCAACTGAAGTAACAACCGGTAACTTGTAAATTCTGCTGGAATAAGAGCCTATAAATATAGAGTTTTGCCACTTCAAAAATTTACACATGCACCTCATTTTACTAAAAAAAAAAAATTAGAAAGGAGACACAAGAAATCACAGTTACTTTGCTGGAAGTGTGTATAAGACTTCAGGCACTGCTAGCAGCTTAAATGAGCGAGATTGTAACTTACATATCTAAATTAATACTGAATGTGAGAGCTGCTGAGATTATAATCCTTATTTAGTTTTCTGAAGCACTTATCTCGTCCTCCTTCAACCTTCGGTCTTCTGTAGTATGGAAAAGATTTCATATGCCTTTCTTGGTCCCATTTGTTAGCGTTCTACTATAAAAGTTTGACGTACATCTTATGAGTTATGTTTCTAACATTCAGTGGTTCTTCCAAATGTGCAGTTCATAACGCAGAATGCTTGTTCTGCTTTACCTTAACTAGATGCTAAAGTATGGATGAGTTTTTACAGCTTTCTGCATGGTAAGAGTAGTGACGTAAATAAAAAAAAGTGTTAGCTGTGTGAGGACTAACTCAAAACCTGCTGATTACATTGATTATCTGCATCGTAAAGCATTAAGTATTTGCTGTCTAAAGAAAAAAGAAAAAAAAAAGTGGAAATGAACTTTCTTTCCATCACTGGGTAAGAGCAAAGCTCTCACTTCGTACATTTATAATTCAGATAGTCCAAAAGAGCACTGATTTCAAAACATAATTACTTAAAGATGAAAGTTTAGCTTATCCCTCAAAGGTAAAATAGTCACGCAAGAAGGCCAGGCGGTTGGATACAATACTGAAAATAGATTTGATTTTCCCGTAAATATCTACAGTTCGAAGTCTACTTTCCAGATTGGCAATGTCACTCTGGATACTAGTCTCTTAACGATCTCTTGAACTTTTTCACTCCTAAACAACAGAATATTTTGAAAAAAATTACAAAGTGCAGTTTCCTCAATCACAACTTTTCCTAACACAATTTCATGCGTTAAATAGGGAACTCTCGCAGAGACAAGAAGTGATCTCTTTCCACAAACTATCAGTCATCACGTCAAGATCTTTCAAAACCTTTATACGACGGATAGGAATTTCAAGAAAAACGTAACCTTTACGTTGGCGACCCTAGTACCCCTCCTAATTGTCACAGGGACAAACTATACCTCGTTGGAAAGCTAATGGAACACAGATTCCAACGAGATAACATTCGTGTCCCCCATGCTCAACCCGTAGAAGAAATTTAAAAAAATGGAAAACAAAATTTTTGAACTTTGTGGGAGGCTGGCAACACTGTTATTTGTCGTACACAAGAAAAAAAATCACATATACGCCAGATATTGGGAACAATCATATAAAAATGAAGGGCGTAGGTGCAATAGCAAGGGAGAAAAAAATTCGGAACGTCGTACCTTCTATGGTCACCCTGTATATTTTGTTTGATGGACTATCGCATAACCTTATTTATAACATCGCCCCTAATTCTCACAGGGACATGAACGATACCTCGTTGGTAAGCTTATGGGACACTGATTCCAACGAGGTAACTTTTGTGTTCAACCCGTAAAAGAAGAAGAAAATCAAAAAACCTGTTTCTTTGACTTTTGTGGGACTGGCAACACTGTTATTTGTCGTAACCCCCATTTACCCCTCGCAAGCCCAATGCCCATGTACAGGGTATAACTAGTTAGTATATTCATTTATCTCTATTGATACAACTTTTTATGCTTGTAGCTCCTTTGGGGGGGAACTGCTCCATATGCTGAGGGGGAGGGGAACTAAAAACACCCTAATTTCCCCCCCTTCCCCTCCGTCGCGGGACTCTCGACATGGATGAAATGAACATCGTTGGAAAGCTTCATTCTTCCTGAAGAGATTGACACCAAAGTCATCCCTCTAGGTTAATTAGCAGTTGAGCTACTGAGGTTTAAAGTGAGCCGTTCGGCGTCTAAAGGTTAAATTCTCTAAATTTGTATCGCTGTTTCTTTCCTATCTCCTTATCTCCAAAATGAAAATACAGTGGACTTAGTTGGAAATTTATTCCATAATACATCCACTGATTCCTGTTGTCTTGTGAATATGTGCCCACCGCACAACAGGAAGCAACCGAATGAATTAGTTATTTTCTGTACATTAGTTATACAATGAATCGAACCGTTTACTGAATTACTTTAACAATATCACCACTGCTATCAGGTTATTAAAATCTATAGGCCGAATTCAAAGTTAATTTTGCATCTTCTCATGAAATTTTGCTAAACTCCAATCTTTATGGTTTAAATTATAACATTTTCCAGGAACCACTTATCTTATTGACGGGATGGTTAAATAAATAAAAAAAGTACATTTTTGGGCTACATCAGTAGTAACTTTTAATTTCAGAAGAAATCCAAGATGGACTTTAAACCAATTTTAAGCATAGATTGTATTTTTTCTTTTCGTAGTAGTTAAGGCTGATTGATTTAATTAATGATTTTTTTTTTAAAAAAAATCATAAATTAAATCACAAGAAAAACGTAGAAATAAAGTGCAGTATTTTTTAATCATTCTCTGGTTCGAATCATATGTAAGCCTAGTCCTTGTGATGAGGCTGTAAGTGATGTAAACGCAAACCAGTGGGCCAAGAATATTAACAAATTATTTGACTGGTTCATTTTACATTACACGGGAACTTTTTGAAGAAAAAAAAAAACGTAGGAGCCCAAATCACATCGTATGTTTACAATTTGTATTAGAAATATTATTATTGTGGTACTTCATATGAAAACTAAAACAGAAAAAAAAAAATCAATATTTTGTTTACAAAACAAAATTCGTTGTTTCCTAACATAGCCTACTAATTACGCAAAAATATATTTTAATCAAACTATTTAATTTCTATAAATTACTCAAACAATTTATGCCCAATGAACGTATAAAATTTAGCTATGTATATGCTGAGGAATCAATACAACGCTGAGTATCCGCTATTGACTTGCCTATAATAAATCTCTCATATTGAACTGATTATTACCTTTAGGCAACATTGATTAAGGCAAATGGATAATGGGAGAATTGATGGAATTAAGGAAGTGGGAAAAAAAGGAAACCCCGAGAAAACCCACGAACACATAGTTTGTTCACCACAGAACTAACTTGAACTAGCGGAGATCAAAACCCGGGACCCCATGCACCAGAGGTAAGCGCTCTACCTCTGAACCATCGCGGTCCCAAAATAACTTTCATGTTTTATGGATTATTATTATTATAAGAAACTTAAATCCTACAAAATTTAGCCTGGAGGCAATTTTGATCATAAAATCTGCAATTACCTAGGAAGAAATCAAGATATACGTTATTTTAGAAGGATAGCTGGTACGTCGAAGAATTTTTGACCGTCCCTTTATCGGACTTGAACCTAGACGCCTAGTGGGGGAAATGAAGTCGAGGAAGCCGATCAGCAATCTCGATACTGTAATGGGGCAAAGTACACTCAACCTTCCTCGACAGCAAACTCATCGATAAAACTGATCAATAAGCTCGACAGTGTAATAGCGCCCTTAGTTAGGGTGTTTATCCCTCGGAAATCATTCATCGTGTATTGACGAAAGTAACGCAAAAGTCTCATAAATGTTAACTTTCATGTGTACAATGTACCATCAGTCAGGAACGTCATGTCTTCCTTCCTTTTCAAAATTGTTACAAGTTGTAATATTTCCCGTGGCTATCTTTCCTAGAGAAGCGTAAGGTAAACAACATGTTTGTTACTTTTTATTCATCAAGATTTGTTTCTTAAAAAAACAACAACAACTTGGAAGTTGTTTCAGTGCAACAAGTTATTTAAATAAAAAAAAATCTTAATTTCTTTCACTCCCGGACCTCTTCGAATGTACGGATACCCTCAAACTCCAGATAAAGGTGGTAACCCTGTACCTGGGTAAGGGAATTCCATCTCACGAAGGCTCTCTTACTATGTTAACCATAAAATTCCAAAATCAGGGGCGCATTTACTATCAGCATTAAAAAGGCTCCAGGTGTGGATTGATACTTCTAATATATCTAGAATCCGTTCATTAAAAAGGTACAACTCACTCCAGCAACACCATTTCCGCTTCTATTGGTGCATTCTTACTCAAATTCTACATTTCCCTACATTGGGTCTAACTTCATCGATACACGAAAAATGGTGTACATGATTGGTTCTTACTGACCGAGTTCAATGGATCAATAAGTCGACTCAGACGAGTTCTTTTAAACTATCACAAATCTAATCACGTTATTATAAGACCGTTATGTATTTGTTGTAGTATTTACGGCTATTCAACGTAGTAAACAATGAACCATTCCTTGGATCACGTTCATACAGCCGCAAACCAATGCGGAATTCATGATTACCAACTAGTGAAAAAACTGACTGCAACATTTCAAACCCTGGAGTTACCTCCAAAATAGATTGTACAAAAAATATGTACCTAATTTTTAATTTATCACATTGATCAAGAGAAAACAATAATATACTATTTCCGCAAGCCCAAACTAGCACAAAAATTCATTCTCACGCTGCAGCTTCAATGTTTTCGCTTTACGCAATTATGAGCTTCCTCCCAAAATGGCTCTGGGAATTCCAGACGGTACTAAGTAATGGATAAAGCAGTCAAAATCACGATCTTCAGTGTACTTCACAATCTAGAGAAAAACAAAGAAAAAAAAAATCGCACCGATGATGAATTTTAGATACCACAACACACACGAAAAGAACTCAAATATCTGTTGAGAGCCTATTATTCCATACAGAAAAAACTAGTGAGCACGACTTAAAATGGCGAAAAGTAGGCTCTAGAAAAGTTTAGTAGTGACTGATTTCGCATATAACATTATTAATATTATTTCAGACGGACGGAAAGATAAAGCGATGCCTTAAAAGTATATAATACCCTTAAGCCCAATTTTTGTTCATTTCCTACATTTAAAAAGTAAATTATTGAAAAAGTGAAAACCAAAACAGAATTTATTAATTTATCAACGGTGCTTACCTTTTCATAGTGAGAATCCGGGTTCGATTCCGAGTACCGATCATAATCGTTTTTCCCCAGCTTCCTTCGGCCACACCAGGCAAATGCTGGGATGGTACCTTGGTTAAGACCAGAGCCGATTCGTTCGAAAATACTTTCCTTTAAATTGTTAAGTCCAGTGTAAAATGGCCGAAACTGGGCTGTATCGGGAAGTTGTCAAATAAAATAGAACTAAATTATATACATATATACTTAGCGAGGTAGAACAATTAGCTTAAGCAAATTAATTGCAGAACGAAAATGTAATCAATTACCATTTAATTAGGCTAATTGGTATTCACTGAATAGAGGTAACTAATTGTTCTATTCCTCTTAATACTACAAAAAAGGATATTTTTTTTCTTTTTAGTTTTCAGTTCTCCGATAAAACTATTACTAGAGTAAATAGAGAAAAACAACAATATTGGGTCTCAATGGTATTGCATAGTCTTTTAAAATGCTAAACAAACAAGAACAGATATTAAATAGTAGTTAATAGCGGATAGTCAAGCGACAACGCAGCGCAAATCGAACAACGTGGAATTGCAGTCCAGGAGGTGAAATTCACGCACCATTTGCAGGAGGTAGCTGTTCGGAGAAACTCCAGGTGGCACAACGAAAGACTTGTACGATCTCATTTTAGTTCCCTTCTCCATCCAAAAAAAATTGTAACACTACGATATCTACGTAGGTTACACATCATGTTACGTAAAACAAAATTCATCGTTAAGCTCTAATATTTAATAATTACGAAGTGAAGCTGGTAAAAAGGTATCTTTAAATTCTGCCGTAAGCTTCAGAGCCAATAATAGATGACACGCTCTGCTGTAAATTCAAATTCATACAATTGTCATGGCCTTTAAAATAACGCTTCACGCAATCGCATCAATTGCTTAACACTGTTCGCTGGATAAAGGTAACGAGAAGTACTGGCCTTCATCGACGGTAACGACTTAGTATTTGTGTGGTTAGCTGAAGGAATGTCATGATGGAAGGCCCCGGTTTCAACCTGATCATTTTCCCGATTACGGGGCGAGCACTCAACCTACCCTACTCCGATAGTCCATCCGATATCCTAAATGAAGAAGATAGCTTCTCGACTGACACAGTGATCCTGATATTTCTCGTTGAACAAACTCGAAGTAACCGAATGTCTTCACTCACATTAGGGGTTCCAAAACGACCTACCTGACAAATTTAGCCAGCGAGTTCACTATAAATACTTAACATTTGACTAGTAACTACAATAAACGTGGAAGATTATTGCTTTGTAAAATTTCGTGATCATATTTCTCTACTTCAAAATTATATATATACGTTCCTGTCCAAAATTTAAAAAAATAATTTTTTTAAAAAGTTATTTAAAAAAAACACGCTTTTTTAAGATGGACTAAGAAGTAAAGAAATCTTATGAATCGGAAAATAAACAAGTTGGTGCTCTTAGATATTATGATTTTATAAGGTAAGCAAGAACACCCACGCTTTTATTTTCCGATTCATAAGATTAATTCACTATTATTTTTTACTTTTTAGTCCATCTTAAAAAAGGTGTTTTTTCAAAGATCACTTTTTAATTATTTTTTCTGTACAATAGATGAATATTAAACTCCCTGCGAGATAGGCAACCCAAGCTAAACACAGTAGATGCGGCGTTGCGTGCATTTAAGGATAATTTTCAATTATTTTGTTAAGTACAGTTAACTGGATTATTCTGTTGTGTATCTAATAATAATCGGATGATGGAAAGTGAGTTTAAAATCAATTACAAGATTATTACAGAGCAAGTTATAAAGCGTGTAATTAAAAAGACGAAGTCCGAAGAACGAGAAAGCAGAGGGACTACCACCAGAAAACAGTAGGTTTAAAAAAATACAAAAACCAACAATGAATTTAATGTTAGGATGATATAAGTAACGACAATCACACAAATTCCGTAAGTAATTAGTACACACACCGATAAAAGCAGTCTTTTTTTTTTTTTATACTTCACCAAAATGCCTTCTGCCACATTGTACTCGTAATGAATTCAACAACGTATTCTTAACATATTTTATTCTCAGCTTCAAGAACACTATTTTTCTTTCTTACACATTTTCACATGCATGGCAACGCAAATTCAGCGCCTAGCGATCTTCAGCTATTTCATATTCTCCGACCAATCGCACGACGCCACACAAATTCAACATAATGCGACGGGAAACTTAAAAACTTAGCACATAACATCTGCAAAGCTCGTCATTCCATTTACGGCACTTCCAACGCGAAATATTTTAATATGTATAACAATAATAGACTATTCAGTAAACTGTCTGTAGGATTAAATTATTGTAATTATACAATACGCACAATACCTTTTCCCAAAATTTATTTTATGTATGTGTCACTCCAGCCACACTTCCAATTAGAAAGTAGTTCCCAAATGTTTCAATACTAAATTTAATCCATATATTCCAAGAAGTGTCAGCACTAGAAAATTAACACTTATCTCCAACTAACCTTGGATACGACGCGGATATAAAACACGGCCTATCACCCTCTGTCACAAACACTTGGTGTCGAGACAAGAAAGAAGTTTAATGCCCGGTGTGCTTGAGCCAAGCTTGGGCGATCTATTTTCTGATCAAACTGACACAGAGCCTAAATTTAAAGTTAACTGTCCCAAGATCTCGTGAAATGAGACTTTGGCACCCGAGACAAACAAAAGGAAAGAACTCAGCTGGTGACAAAGTCATGTCATTAATAAATACTTGGAATGTTCCGGGTTATTTACCATCAGAGACTGTCCACCGTTCCAACGTCCACTGTCACTTTGAAATACGCGCTCTAATGTTAGCTCTTAATTTGTGTCACCTAGCGAAACTCCTTAAGCAAAATAAATCCTCACACTGATAGCTTGTCTTCAACTCAAACATGCTCTATCATTAATTATCCAATGTAACATAACATTTCATGACTAAACGAGAAATAATGCAGTACAAAAATTTCCCATACCACTGTACTTTAAGGCTTCAACAAAAGCATTTAAGAAATTTACGGCAAACACCAGTCGCATCATAAGAGTCCATCAATATATGTCACTGGCTGGTATTTTGATAACGTCTTATCTATGACTAACAAGGAGAAGTTTATAGCTGGGAAGTGAAATTTGGGATCAGCCTTCGTTTGGTGGTAGTTTACCCTTCAAGTCTAAAGATGGTAAAATATTAGAGCGTACTATTTGGCTAGTTTCGAATTATCAAGAGATAAATTTGAATAAAACCTTACATCCCTTAAAATGTTCTTCACTGTCAGCCGGCTGCGTGGTGGAAACAACAGAGTGCTTGTTTCGCGAACCTCAATGTTAAGATTTCCGTTAGGTGGAAATTTTTTCATTTTTGTCGGCAGAATGGGTCTCGTGTATTGTATAAGAGAGAGAACGAGTCTCATGCATTGTAATAAAAAGACTGAAAATGAAGGAAACCTACAACTGTTTAGCATTGTTTTAAAAAACACCCACTGAGAAAGGGGGACCATTATTTTTGGTCGGAAACTTGTGTAATTTGTACAACAAATAACTAACTCTATGGCTTATGGAACTCGCAAGTTCATCGCAGCAGTAACAAACGTTCGCCACTGGATTCTATCCTGGGCAATATCAAGCCAGTTTTCATCACGAACGCCCACTTCTCGAAGATTGTCCTCCCAACGACGTCTCGGCCTTCACAGAAAATATTCCGTACTGCGGAACACTGTCAGGCGAACACTAGCCGAATTCAACTACTTTTGTGAAAAACTTTTACCGCACACCAATGTTGTTAAAACGAGCACTTTTCGAATAAAATGAGTCAAAATTATACTTTTCTCCATATTTTTACCATAATGCATGAAACATACATTCTGGCAACAAATAAAATATACATATACCGAGATTCGAACTCGCGACCTCTGGCTCGAGAAGTCAGCACGCTACGACCCCCACCACCAGGCCAGCTAACAGAAAGGATTATTTTAAGATTTATATAACGTGCAACGCAAACTGATTCCTGATATTTCGAAACTGTCCAGATAATGCGCCCTAATACATAGTTTTGAATTTAATTTTTAAGCTTTTAAGCAACTTTGGCTCAGACCGGATTAACGAACGTGGAAGGAAATGGGAGCACCTCGAGAAAACCCACGCAAACTGTATTTGTCCTTGGGATGGCCAGATTCGGATATCCGGTCCAATGAATCCATGCGTTTTCGGTCGCAGATTCAAAGACCCAATATTCGGACTTCGTTACTATGATACATCTGAAACTGCGATGCCGGGATGGTAAATTATGAAAGGCCCTGACCAATACCTTCCCCATCCTCTGCCTATATCATACCGGCCTGAGTCGAAAATGACAAATGGCTATAAATAAAGCAGATTTAATTCAATGAATTCAATGTATCTAAAACTCGAAAATTATATATTATAGATCTAGTTGTGTATTTGATTGTTTTTGTTTTCTTGTCCAAAATTAGTTGATAAATGAACATTTTTTATCGTCATTTTTTTTTTCTAAAATACATGCTTCATTTCTCAAAGCAAATGAATCTGGGAAAGGAGTTTCGTTTTTTTTTTACATCCCTGCACGCTTAAAAGGGGGAGGACATGGTTTTGTTCTTTCCTTCTAAGAAACAACGAAATGGTTATTGCGTAGTGACTGATAATCACATCACGCCACAGAGCAATGAGTAGACACAATTGGTTGGTGATGGGAGAGGGTGCCGTTAGAAGAGAAAAGAAGGTGCTGTCGATTATTTGTTTTCCTTTTGTCACTCCAATATATGTATTAGTGACATTATATGACTGGTTTCTATTATGCTGCTTTCCATCTCTCAACACTCCAAAATGAAGAGTAAAAAACGAAAGGAGATTTCTCGTTTGGTAGCCGAAACAAAAAATCGACCAAATTACGAAAGACTACGATGATGTGTCCATGCCCCAGATATTCGAAGCTCGGATCCGTTTTGCCTTCCCTAGTTTGTCCACCACAGAGACCATAAGGCACGAGGCAGGATCGAACTAAGGACACCATGCATCAGAGGTGAGCCCTCGCTAGTACCTAGTATTTTACTAGCGTCCCTAGTGGTGAATAATAACGATTACGGGTCCCGGGTTCGATGTCTGGTGAAAACAAGTGGTTTGGAGCCCACGTTTAACTGTAGGTACCGTTCGAAGCACGTCATCTAATGGAAGGCAATGTCAAACCACCGTTGATTCATCTTGCCAGGGATCTTCGGGCAGAACAGCCATCAACAGTATATCTTTGCACTTCAAGCGTAAACAACCAACCAAACGAAGTCGGAAACTCAACCAGACTTCCCAGCTCAGGAGCTCCCTCTGTACGTCTATCTCGAAACTAGTATTTACTGGATGAAGGAAAATGTTCCCAATACTGGGTGAACCAACGTATGTGGTGTGTTAGGGGCACACTACAGGTTGGCTATCAAAGCTCCGGCAACCTCGGGACCTGAGGACTGCAGGATTTTCTATGTACATACGTACTGTATATATTTAAAAGGACTACCTGTGCAATGCTTTAAAGAAAGGAAAATACTAAATGAAAAGCAAATTTGGTGTTTTGGGAAGTAAAAAAAGATCAGTTTTTAATTTCTATTTTTTATTAGATTTTCTCTAGTTAGTTAATTTAATTAACATTAATTTTGAAAGGTTTTCGCCAACAAGCAAGCAAAAAAAAAAAGCCAGAAAAACGCTAAAAATGTTTTTAAAAATCCAACTAATGCATTGCCATCCAATGGTGTAAAAACAAACACCCGTACGAGGTAAACCCTACAATGTGCAGACGACAGTAAGCATGCCCAACTATCTGATTCTTGAGTACAGCGCCGTCAAAACAAACGACTCTGCAGAAAACAACGACGCGCCAACGCGGTAAATTTAAAAATGAGCTCTAATATTAATGCCGGAAAACTGATGGAACTGGACTATTGATTGCCGAATTTTTGTCAACCTGTATAACAGTGGTGTTCGTGTTACATTAAATGTTATAAATAAATTTATTTAAATTTAATCTTTTTCTTTTCAGCTAGTTCAGATAGTACAGCAAATATGTGAAAGGACTCTGCCTTTAATGATAAAAGCATAAGACTACAGCATCGGTGGTGCACATTATTCTCAAGATTTTAGGATAAAGGCCATCAGATTTTTCCGAAACCGGCCGCCATTTTGAAAAATTGAGCCAAAAACACTTATCTCAGTAACAGTGACCGGTACAGAAATTTTGTAAGAGTACAAAATGAAAGATTTTTTTTTTTTTTTTTTTTTTAGTCATTACCACCATTTCTCACATAGAACGAACGGTTACAAAGTTATCACCGGTTCTAAAGCTGTAAATTTTAACACTTGACAGAAAAACGAATTTTAAAAAAGTTTATCGACATTTACGCGAAAATGGTACAAGATACGAAAAAATTCACAGTATACAAATTGAAGAACACAAAATTTTACAGGATTTAGTTAACTTCATTTTTTTATGCGATCCACTGTTTAGCTAGAATTTGCATCTATCCAAATATCGTAATTCGAAATTTTATTTTTTTGTTCTTGTTTTTTTCGTGAACAACTGTTCCGAAAACAGCTAGGTCTATGAATGTTTTTTTATCATAAAAAAATATTCATACTGCACATTTTCATCAAAAAGTAACCTGAAAAAGCATATGTTGCGCAAGTTGGAAGGGTCAATGCCTAGGGGAGAGGACTAATAATTTGCGATACTTTTATCACTCGCTCTTCTTTCTTCATAGCAGACTGCCTCTTATAGATGGAATGCCGCTAATAAACATTATAATACAGATATCTGAAACAAAGACTGTCCATTGTATGTTAATTAATACTTGAGAGAGAGAGAGAAATGGTTGGTGATATGGAAGTGGAAGAAACATCGAGATGAAGATGGAATCTTCAAAGATCTGCAGCTCACCACCAAAATGATGACATATTCAACGTTTCGATACCTTATACGCGTGGAAGATATATTCCTAGTCTATCGCAACTGTTCGAATCGAAATCAGATCGTCAAACAAGTGACTATGCACACAATAAAAGAGAATGTTAAATACAACAAAACAATTGCACGGCCAATTACATTAGAAACTTTCAGTGATTTATAATACTCTAAAGTACGAATACAATCTGATAAGTCGATATTGAAACCTGTTTTGTATTACTGAATTTATTATTACTCAAAATATTCGTTAAGAGGGCTCCTCGCTCCAACCCTCCCATTTTAAAAAAATTTCAAAATATTTCAAAAACTAAGAGTACTATTAAAAATGTAAGTTCACAGCGCACTAGAACTTACAAATTACTATGAAATACAATGGACAGCGAACTTACATTTTTAATAGTATTCTTAGTTTTTTAAATATTCTGAACAATGTTAAAAATGGGGCTCTTGGAGCGAGGAGCCGTCATAAGTGTTCAAAATTACAACTTTAAACCGGTTATAACTTGTAACCGGTCGTTCTAGGTGAAAAACATGATAATGACTCAGAAAAAAAATATCTATAATTTTGTACTCTTGCAAAATTTCTGTACAGGTCACAGTTTGTGAGCTAAATGCAAAAAAACAGTTTCTTGGAACAAATTTTTCAAATTGGTGGCCGGCTCCGAAAAAATCTGAGATAGCCTTAGATCTTCCTGCTGCACTAAGAGAACCCATAATTCTATAAATGTTATCATTTACTGTCCACCTACTTTGGTTCACCCTGGATATCTTTCTAGGTTGTGCTAAAAACAATTATCTTCAAGCGCCAAGCATCAAGGTATGTTATAAGCCCTCTCCAGTCATCCTGATCTGGCGTTTTCCTGTTATCTAGCGTGCTATTTGTCTTCCACAGAAATGTCAAGAACTTGCATCCATTTATTCTCTTTCCTTCTGACTATATATACTACAATAAAATGTACCACTTCCGCTTGGCCGCCCATTAACGTTAGTATACGCTCACAAACGAGTCAGTTAGCGGCACTCACATATATACAGCTAATTTCGGATCTAGCGAGCTATTAGCCCTATTTTGATGTTTGAACCTGTATTTAAAGATTCTTTGCCATACTAAGACAAAAAAATGGGGTCTGTAGGACCTTCCTGGGAACCCTACGCGCGAAAAAAATATATAAAAATTTTACATTTCTTATGATAGTACTGACACCACCCCATAAATGTGACCGAAACTAGCGGAATCGTAATCTACGAAATACATTTCAAACGATATATCACACGTCAAAATCGATGAAAAAGTTCAAAAGTTATGACTTTTTTTTTAGCAGAATAACAGAATTTTCACTAATGATCGAAAAGTTTGCCTGTCATTCTGTATGTCTTTTTGGTTTAGCCCCAAATGGTTGGTACCAAGGGTTTTTGAGGGTCAGTTGCGGGTCCCGTAGTGGTTAAAAAAATAAATAGGAGTTACAGTATTCGAGATATGGTCCAAAATCGACCTTTTGTAAGTAGACTATGCACTTTTTTAAAAAAAAATAGCCAGCCTTACAAAATGAGTGATATCAATATAAAAAACCTTCAGGGTAAAGGGAAGAGTGACGCAAGAACTCTACTCCCAAAGAAGTCATATCCACTTTGCGAGTGAGTTTGTGTTACTATGGCGGAAGGGAGGATATAGTCTTAATTTTATTACAACGGAAACACTGCCTTGGTGACAAAGAAACTCACTCGGAAAATGGATATCACTTCTTCTGTGAGTAAATTATTGCGTCGCTCTTCCCTTTATACTCTTTTTTTTTTTTTCACTGATTGGTATATATACAAAACTGAACTGATTTATGTGGCTTTCCAATCATGCATTTCTTGATATTTACAATCCAGTTCTTGCCTGTGTTAATGTTACTGTGCAATAATGTATGTTAATGCAGAATGTACCAAAGGCAATTGTTCTTCATTAGAAAGAAAGAAAGAAAAAAAAGAGAGAGAGAGGAGAGAGAAACGTGTCACTAATAAATTTACCCGAGCAATAAAAGCTACCAATGATGCGAAACCAGCAGCCGCCGCCGCTTCAAAACTTCCCAGTCATTCCAACTTGTAAGGTTCGATACGCAAAATTTACGCAGCCGTGTGTTTTATGCCAATCGATTTAGTCACTTAATGTACAGAAGGTTCATGATGAAAGGAGCAACCAAAAATACATTACACAGAAAATGTCGACACGCGGATCAGTCTGCAACACCCTAACGCCTTCATGGAATGGTTGTTCCGGACCTTCATATCCCCATAAATTCTACTGTTGAGTAACGAAAGGAATTAGCAAGACTATGTTTAAGACATTTTTCTTTAAGAGCAATTTCTTTTCAATGCTAGAAGATTTTAAAAACTACCACCCTTTGAAGCGAAGAACACATTCACTCCGGATTCAAGTCATTCTGTTAAGATAAACTATCGTAATTTGAGTATTATTATTAAAAAAAAAAAAGAAGAAAGAAAGATTCGTCGGTACGTATCAACCGAAAAAGAACACCGTCAACGATTAAGTTTGTTGGATTGTCAACAGAGCCATGGGATTTTTCGATATGAATGATACCCGATGTTTCGATGATCCCACCCACCCATATATAT